>CM076607.1:386830-541038 GCA_038502775.1 Hippodamia convergens
TTAATGAGAGAATTAGGGGTCAGAGAGTCTGGAGCTCTCTGAGGAACTACATCTTCATCTGCGAACATTCCTAGTGATGTTATGGTCAATAAAGTAAATACTGAGAAAAAATTCAGTAACGATGCTATGCAAAAAAGAGGCATGGGAGCGGAAGTACACCTGACCAAAAATTAAAAGAAAATACCGTTAAATGGTATACAGGTGGTTCTAAAACCAACACGGGAGCTGGCGCTGGGGTTCACGGGGCCAAAGCCAAGTGTGCACTATCGTTAGGCTCCTGTGTGAGTGTTCTACAAGCGGAAATATTAGCAATCGAAAGATGTCTAACCTTAATTAGAGAGAAACTATCAGAAGCTTTCACTCAGATAATCAAGCTGCACTGAACTACTAGGTCATCGACTCAAAGTCGACATGGGAATGCCGGATCAAACTCAATGAGGTAGGCAAGAAAAATAAGGTCTCTTTGATTTGGGTTCTGGTCACTCGGGAGTAATAGGTAACGAAGAGGCCAATAAACATGCCAGAGAGGGTGCTCGAAAACCACTCACTGGCCTAGAACCTTTCTGTGGTATAGCAAAATGTACACTTAAGAAGGAGTTCTGGAGAAGGAGAAAACTGAAAGAGAAACACTCTGGCAGAATCTCCCAGGATTGGATCACTCCAAAAAGTTACTTCGGATTTTGAAACTGCAAGATCAAAAAATATTTTGATCTCAGTAAGAACCAACTACACCTCCTCACTGTTCTTTTCTTACAGGGCATTGTCGCCTCAGAATGCACTTGCTGAGAATGGGCGTATCGAACACTAACGAGTGTAGATTCTGTGGGGAGTAGGAAGAAACTTCTTTTCACCTAGTTACAGAATGCTTTGGCATTGTAAGCCAAAGGAAACAATGCTTTGGTCATGAAACCTGTAGGAGTGAGGAATTAGCCTCACTGAAGCCTTTCGAGATATTGGATTTCATAAGATACCTGGGACTGGAAACCGAGCTGTAAAGCTTTGTCAGGGGGCACAATAGACCATCAGGTCGCAGTGGACTGTAACCCCCTTTAAATTATTAACTATTAGTGATGAGGAGAATCTATTATGATCAATTCATGATCTTTCAGGCCTCGTACTGATATGAGATTTCATCAGATCAAATCAAAGACGAGACGGTAAGACCATATAAACTGGTAAAAACTTTTACCGAAAGATCTTTTGCACGCTACAAACTCTTTTATCTCAGTTGCTCTTCTGCAAAAACCTGTAGGATTGAGGAATTAGCCTCACTGAAGCCTTTCGAGCTTTGTCAGGGGGCACAATGACCATCAGGTCGCAGTTGACTGTAACCCCGTCCAAACCATTAACTATTTTAACTAGTGTTATTATGGGTTGAAATAAATAATACGCTACAATACTTCATCCCAACTACCTAAATGGAGACTTCAGTCGAGGATTCACCTGGATTTAACGCCGGAATACTATTCCCCAAAAAGCCGTAGAAACATGCCGACAATGTCGGAATTTTCCCAATATGACCAGGCCTACCCCGATCTCGGGGCAGTTCATCATGTCCCATAAAAACACTGCGGTCGAATAATGCATCGCATCTGCGGCAGATAACAAATCTTGGGGAAGCAATTGCTCAGAATCGTATCCAGTCGGACGCAGTTGGGGCGAGCGAAATAAATATTATCTTAATTACTGAAAACGACGAGGGATAAATTGCCCAGACGGCGGGAATTTTCATTTGACCGGTCGATGGAAAACAACCGCCGAAGTGGCGTTTTCCTCTTGAAAATTAATCGATCGCTTCGACGGTTTTCCAAATCGAATTGTCGAGAATTAGATGAACGCTGCGCGAGAGCTACGTAAATGGTTTCGAAGAATTTGATTATTCTTTTATTCGGTTGCAGAAAAAAGTGATTTGAATTTTCCATGACCTTTCAATAACTCTGATTGATTATCTGAATTTTGTTCCAAGTTATGAAAGGTTTCTGATTCTTCTGGCAGTTATAAAAATTGTTAAGAATTATTCGGTTCTCAAGATATGTGATCAAATGGTCCAACCGAGCATTTTCCGCTAAAATTTTTTCAACCGCTGAATAAAATTGTGCTCTCCTTGTTATATGTTCTTTCGAATACCCAAACAATGAAGAATTAACAGAGAAGTTAGCAAAGCACTCTTGTTTTCTCCTATGAAAATTTTGCGAAAATAATTTTGCTTCATTTTTATTAAAAACAAAAATGCTGTGTAACGTTATAATTATCGCTACGCAGATCGATTACTTTGAGAGCATCCTATATACCAGGGGTGGCCAGACTTTTGACCTCTGATGTTACTTGTGTTCGAAAATATTTCTTGCGGGCGACTGTGAGGCAGAGTTTACAGAATACAGAAATAAAACATATCAGCAAAATTTATTGAGTTTTTTATTTAAAGGTTGAAAATGAAATCCATAATGTTCATTCTTTATCATCTTTCAGGGTAGAAATTTCGCACTGCATACTGTCAACAATTTTATTTTATTGGGGAGGGTAATAAGTAACTGCGTTGCGCAAACAAGAAGCTAAGTGACCGTCTGTTAAACGGGAATGGTGTTTTGATTTGATTACATTCATATTGAAAAATATCGATTCGCAAAGATAAGTGGAACCAAAAAATGAGGAAAAATGCTCTTCGCGAATCTGTCATCGTCTCTGCCGATAGGACAGCCTGTCTGTGGCTAGGCCAGGGAGTACTAGCTAGCGGAACTAGATGGCTTATTGGATAGATACATTTCTTGTGTAACCATTTTTTCATATACGTAGAATAGAGATGAATAATGAGGGATTGTGAAATACGTGAAAATCCATTTTTGAGGGTTATATCCATTAGAACTTTTTCATGTTTTTTATATACGTTTCATTTATCTCTCGCGGGCTACCTAAATTGCCTTCGCGGTCGACCAGTAGACCGCGGTCGACGTCTTGGCCACCCCCGCTATATACCAATCGACAGCGGTTACAGCCAGTAGCGAGCATTCATTTTTTCGTCCCAGAGCATCTCTTGAATCAACGTTATAAAGTAGCTCTCGTATTTCTAAGTTTAGTTCAAGTCTTCAAAGTTCTAAGCGATTGATATAATCGGTTAATATCTGATATGTTGATTAGACAAATGTTACTTTGATTCGGTTATACATATATTCTTTCATTTCAAGTGGAAGGAACGAACGAAAATGCAGTAAGTTTTCTATATTGTTGGGGTATTTCTGTTGTGTATCTGTTCTTATAACGTGATCTACATCTGTAAAGGTCTTATGGATCAAATAAAGGTATTATTATTATTATTATAACCATTTTCTTGTTGACACGTAGCTTGTCGTATGCGGTCTGAAAATTAACAGAATTATGATTCCTCAAATAACCTGAGTTTGCCTGGTAATTTTTTTCCATCGAATTATCTGTGCCAGTGCGAGTTGTGCTCTCTGAACACGTGTCCAGACTTGATAGTTGATAGTTTAAAAGGGGTTACAGTTCACTGCGACCTGATGGTCTACTGTGCCCCCTAACAAAGTTTTACAGCTCTCCTTCCAGTCCCAGAGATCTTATGAAATGCAATATCTCGGAAGGCTTCAGTGAGGCTAATTCCTCACTCCTACAGTCTCTTGACCAAAGCTTTGCTTCCTTTGGCTTACAATGCCGAAGCATTCTTATGACTAGGTGAATAGGAGTTTCTTCCTCCTCCCCACAGAATCTACACTCGTCAGTGTTCGATACGCCCATTCTCAGCAAGTGCTTTCTGAGGCGACAATGCCCTGTAAGAAAGCCAGTGAGGAGGTGTAGTTGGTTCTCACTGAGATCCAAAGGTCTTTTGGATCTTGCAGTTTAAAAAATCTGAAGGAACTTTTTGGAGTGAATCCAACCCTGGGAGGTTCTGCCAGAGTGTTTCTCTTTCAGTTTTCTCCTTCACCAGAAACTCATTCTCATAGGTACATTTTCCTTCACCACAGAAAGGTTCTGGGCCAGTGAGTGGTTTCCGAGCACCCTCTCTGGTAAGTTTTTTGGCCTCTTCGTTACCTGTGATTCCTGAATGACCAGGAACTTTCCCCCTAGTAATTTTATTTGTTTCCTGATCTGAAAAAGACACAAAGGGAAAAATTTTAGACGACAATAAGGTAAAGGGGGCAATTTCGTCCATTTTGAGGTGAAAGATGAAAAATATTGTTGTTATCTTCTGGAAAAATCAATTTATAGATCTAATAAATATATTGTGCTCGAGAACGATTTTATTGAAAAAAAAATTGATTTATTGTTTTATTTCATTCAACATCCTTTCACTCCGCGAATTTTTAGACCTCCCCACCTAGATTCAGGAACATTACTAAGTGTGAGGTGTTCTTCTTTTTTCATTTTCAGGCAGCAATATATTGAAAGGAATTGGCAAACTTTCAGCAATCTATCAGAGCAATTTGAAAAATTGTTTGGTAAAAACATTTCCCAACAACCCATGAAATTAATTGTTACATCATCAGAAGATTCATCGTTTTTTTATTTCAATGGAACAATTCCTGAAGTATATAAATAATTGGATTATATGGATCGAAACGACTGTAATTGAAACATGAAGCACCGTAGCATCTGTTCCAATCAGGAATCGGCTTCGCCGTGATATTTAATACGCCGTCCGCTTTTTGCGGATAAACTTTAATCTCCCTCAATAATGATCATAAGGGGATTCATTATCAATTGTGCAAACTCGTTGGGGATGCGATGCACTTGCAGCGGGATTTTGAAAGTCATTTACGGGATTATGGCCGGATAAACAGGCAGGATAATTGAGTTTTCAACAGCCGGGGATATGGATCGCCAGAGATTTAGTTTCGTTTGAAATTTTTTAAGCCAAGAAGATTTATATTTCGAAATCTTTGGTACCCTACATTTATCTCCTGATGAAAAGAGTGACTCGTTTTTCTGAGATTTAATGGATTCGTCGATGATATTAATCATCGTTTGCTCTACTTTACTCAGAGTACGTAGTCATTTTGACTGGAAAATGCTCTAGAGAGAAGATATTGAATTTTCAAAATCGATCCCAAAATGATGCTCGTCACAATCATCAAAAATTTCTTATCCATCTATAGTGATAAGGAATATTTAATATGATTGACGATACGAAGTCATTCTTGTATACCTCTATAGTGCTGAGGAGCATTTGTTATTTCATTATGATATATTCATGATCGTTTACTCACGGTACGAAGTAGTTTTGAGAGAGAAATACTTCAGAGACAAGATATAAATTTTTTAAAGTTCTCCCAAAACGATATTCGTCGCGATCATCGGAAATAATGTATGGTTCTATATTGATGAGGCCAATAAACTTGCCAGAGAGTGTGCTCGGAAACCACTCACTGGCCCAGAACTTTTCTGTGGTATAGGAAAATGTACATATAAGAAGGAGTTTTTGGAGAAGGAGAAAACTGAAAGAGAAACACTCTGGCAGAATCTCCCAGGGTTGAATCACTCCAAAAAGTTCCTTCGGAAATTTGAAACTGCAAAAAATATTTGGGTCTTAGTAAGAACCAACTACACCACCTCACTGGCTTTCTTACAGGGCATTGTCGCCTCAGAAAGCACTTGCTGAGAATGGGCGTATCGGACACCTACGAGTGTAGATTCTGTGGGGAGGAGGAAGAAACTCCTATTCACCTAGTCACAGAATGCTTTGACATTGTAAGCCAAAGGGAATAATGCTTTGGTCAAGAGACCTATAGGAGTAAGGAATTAGCCTCACTGAAGCCTTCCAAGATATTGGATTTCATCAGATCTCTGGGACTGGAAGGCCAGCTGTAAAGCTTTGTCAGGGGGCACAATAGACCATCAGGTCGCAGTGGACTGTAACCCTTTTCAAACTATTAACTGTTATTGATGAGGAGAATCTATTATGATCAATTCATGATCTTTCAGGCCTCGTACTGATATGAGATCAAAGAAGAGACGGTAAGGCCATATAAACTGGTAAAAACTTTGACCGAAAGATCTTTTGCACGCTACCAACTCCTTGATCTCAGTTGCTTCTCTGCAATAACGACAGATTGCATTGGAAGCTTTTTCTGCTCCTGTGGGCAGGTGTCAGAGATCATTTGTTAGTTCCCTCAGTTCTAACTTATTAAGTGAGAGAATTTTTATTATCTAGATCATCAAGTTGGAAAAAACAAATAGTTACTGCGAGGTACTGTCTGTTGCTGCATTTCATTACAGGAAGAGATCAGCACCTTGTAGAAAACCAAGATTGTTAGGGTAATCACTAGTGTTTTAGGTCCAGGGTTCAAAAAATCATTCTCGCATACTGTAAATACTCACAAACATCAACAACGATAAGTCCTTTTTATTATTCAGTGCTGAGCTGTTCTGATAACTGATAAAATCTCAAATAAATTTTGAATTCATCGTGAATTTCGAAAGAAATTCATGTTGTTGACATGTTTCTGAATCCGAAGATATAGCTTGCCCCGCCTTCTTTTGTGCGAGTATCATTCTTCGAGGAGAGGTCGTATTTATCTTACAGCTGCTGCATTGACCCTCCTTTCTCCATACATTCCTCCCATAATTCAATCGTTCGGTCCAATCTCTCAGATCCACATTCAACCAAACAATGGGACGTCAGTCCTCTATCGACAATCTCCCAAGGCTACCCAATACAATCATCGTTCCCTTCAGAGTCCTTCTAGGTGGTATACACGGTCCGAAACCCATTTACCACCATCGGTTTCCAAACAACACAGGTAGTAGATACACGAGGAATTTTCTTTTAGCCGATTCTGCATTTTTATGCAACGAAAACTTGGCTAAGGGTTCATCTTCGGTTCAATCCCGGACGGGCAAAGTACGTTCGTCTGCTCTGGCAGAGTGCCTCGGAGTGGCTTTATTGGAAGAAACTTGCATACGTTTTTTCGTGGGAAAAGATCAGGCCAGCCTCTATTTCGAACTGCGTTTGAATAAAAGATACGGCAGGGGATGTGGAATTGAAGATATGCGGACTTCAGACCCTCAAGGATAGAATTTATCGACTTCCTTGAACGGCAAGCCGTTCTGCATTCGCAGACTTGAATACATTGATGATGGGAAATGACTTCTTGATTGATTTTCCGAAATTCACTGGTCTCTGGCCTGATGATGAAGAAAAAGAAAGAAGAGTAAGAAGAGAAAAGAGACTCCAAAATAACATTGTTCATTGATGCCTCCCCAAAATACGACTTTTCATTGAAATCACTCAGAAAGAGAATGAAAGTAAAAATTCTTATATGTTCTCATGCAAGGACAGATTCAAGATAATCATACTACGTCAAACAGAATAGAAGGAAAAAAATTTAAATAGTATTGAATAATTCGAATAGATCTGAATTTCGTTTTTTCTATTTCAGGTTTGTTTCGATTTTTATTTAATTGAATTACATTGTGTTTAGTATGGAAAAAGCCTTTCATTTCCAGAGAAACAGTTAGGTCCTGTCGATATATTTTAGCTACATATACAATGCTACCACGTTTGTGCATGATGTCCTTTACTTATTTAGTCATTTAAACTCGTAAATATTGTTCAGTTTTATCTGTCCCATCTTTTTACATCAAATCTAGCATTTTATATCTATACACTTAATTCATTATTTCATTCATACACTCAATTTATTAATTCATTTATACATTCAATTAAATATCTATTTCTGTTGAAGGCTTGTTTTGTGTTTTGTGATACCTTGTATTTAAGTTTCTTTCTCTACACCCATGACCTGAGTAGGCAATTCACAAAATTGTAAGAACACCAATAATCTTTCTCTTTCTATTTCAACGTTCTCGATATTCTAAAATTCTGAAAGGAAGACATTCGGACAGAAAAATAATTCTTCTGGACCTAGGAGACAGCCCGCAAAAAAGAAGTAATGAAGTTTCATGTTAAATTCGAAGTTTTCATGCTGCGATTGAATTGCACTAATTGTGGAAATCTATTCGAGAAAATCCCGGATGAAGAAGACAGTAAATTTGTCCGTTTTAGCATTCCTCATCCTGGCAGAAATAAAGATTCTCGGAAATTGAATCATAAGAACCGAGAAATGGTAAAAACTAATTTCCCATCCGAAGAGCGGATTTCTGCGGCGATCCTAGCAGGCGAGGCTCCCCAAGTTGATTGTTAATTATTTCCAGAGCTTAATTAACGAAATTGTGTTCTTTCAACGTGTTTTAATGGAATCCTGCCCCCATTCAAATTTGGGCGTTAGATGAAGAGATTTTTCACAGTGACTTTATGGAGAAGGATATATTTTGCAACATTATACCGTTCTTCATTGCTCTATAAGACTATCAGTCACTATTCATTGACACACTGTTGATGTCACATTTTTTCTCTTATAGTGATATTTTTAGTTTTTTGTTTTTCCTAATTCTCGACTTGCTAATTCTTTTGCTGGCGCCGTTGCAGTACAGCGTCCTTCACCACCGTAGCGTTTTTTGATACTACTAGTCTCAATATATCGTTGGGTGGTGTGATGTACAAATTTCTCATCCAATTGTTGTTATGGCAGCGCTCGAAGAATTGCGATACTGGAATGTCTTTATCTCATATAAAAAGCACTTCAGATCTCGAGACATAACATCTTGAACAACGCCCTGTCAAATATTGAGAGCGTTCGGTTAGATGGTTCAGATTTTATAGCAGTTAGATGAAGACGGACAGTTCAATAGCAGCACTCCCTATATACCTATCACACTCGAAAATTGTTTTGCCAAACACAGACTTTCTATAACTTAGAAGCGTCCAACTCATGCCTAATTAAAAATGTTCAATAGAAAAATTGACACGATGTACAAATAATGAATTTTCTTGAAAACCTAGTTTGGGTTTTCTCTCCCAGTCTATGAAACAAGAAACAATGAGAAAAATTTCTTGAATATTATAAGAAAGGCTCCTGCGTTGAAATTTGAGCACTTATTTGTCAGGGGCCAAAACTCTACAAGAAGAAATTATTGCCTAACAATGAACAAAACAAAAAAAATCAAAAAACTGTCACGATTCTACGAAATTGAATGAAAACTAGTTGTCTGACGAAGAAGTCTGGTTTAGACTGCGAAACGCTTGAGAGTTCAGAGTGTTTTTTTTTTTGTTCATTGTTAGGCAACAATTCCTTCTTGTGAAGTTTTGGCCCCTAACCCCTGACAAATAAGTGCTCAAATTTTTACGCAGGGGCCTTTTTTATATTATTCAAAAATGTTTTCTAATTGTTTCTTGTTTGAGAGACTGAGAGAGAAATTCCAAATTAAGTTTTCAGGAAAATTCAAAGACCTCCCAGACAATATTTCAATAAATATACAAATAATGAAATTTTCAAAAGGATATTTAAAGAGAAGCCGATATTGCTAGGACCATCTTCGATAACTGATTATTTGGATAGATGAATAGGAAGTTTATATCCAATTTGTTGTTTTTGAGTTTTTTTATTCAATGTGCGCATTCTATAATATATTACAGGGTGGCCATTTGAAAACGAAACAGACGAGATTACAGACGAAATAAATTTTTTCGATAGAAATGCTCGAACAGGTCGATTTTTGTTTCGAGGGGACAACTTAAGATGTAGGTTACGGACGCATAGCGCTTCAACCCTTGCTACTACAACCCTCACCCCCAATTTTTGAATAGGGAAGATGGGGTGAGTGACACCTCATTTGAAAGGTATTTTTATACTGATTTCAGCACAGTAATTGTTTTTTTCATTTTATGCATTAGTTCTCGAAATACAGGGTGGCAATTTGAAAACGAAACAGACGAGATTACAGACGAAATAAAGTTCTTCGATAGAAATGCTCGGACAGGTCGCTTTCTGTTTCGAGGGGGACAACTTAAGATGTAGGTTACGGACGCATAATGCTTCAACCCTTGCTACTACCCCCAATTTTGAATAGGGAAGATGGGGTGAGTGATACCTCATTTGAAAGGTATTTTTATGCTGATTTCAGCACAGTAATTGCTTTTTCATTTTATGCATTAGTTCTCGAAATATTCTTGACTAAGCATTTGAAAATGAAGTGGTGTTTTCACGGCACTTGTAGTGTTTTTTTTGCGAAAAAACCTTTCAAATGAGGTATCACTCACCCCATCTTCCCTATTCAAAAATTGGGGGTGAGGGTTGTAGTAGCAAGGGTTGAAGCGCTATTCGTCCGTAACCTACATCTTAAGTTGTCCCCCTCGAAACAGAAATCGACCTGTCCGAGCATTTCTATCGAAAAAATTTATTTCGTCTGTAATCTCGTCTGTTTCGATTTCAAATGGCCACCATGTATGTATGTGATATTCTCTGAGATTAAACTAACATTATTTTAGTTACAACATTCAAAATATGACACACGTCATTCAAAATGCAAACTTATTTCTCTCGCCGAGATCACGATCACCTACAAATTGCGCCATTTCGTTATCGTTTACCTTTGTCGCCTCCGTATAAAAGTCCTCGCGAGGAAATTTAAAAAGTTGAATTGGGTTCGGAAGGGGTTGGGAGGAAAGTGTCGCGCCCCTACGGGGGGGAACAGGGGACTTCATCGCCTCACAGAGACGCGCGTATCTCTTTTCGAATCTCTCGCCAACAAACTTTTTCGGCAACGGAGAAAAATCAATCTCGAGAGATTCATATCTCCGTTTGGAAGTTGTTGCGGGCCGTTTTGTTTGGAGGAATATTTTCCATTATGCGTTGGAGATTGCGGAAATTTCGGGATAGGAAGAGGGATCTCCGCCGATTCATGTTTCCTTTAGAGCAGAATTTCCCAATTGTCCCCGCTAGATTAAATATCGTATTGAAAAGGTTTCGAATTATTCCGGGTAGGAGATCGATAATATACAGGCAAGACTGTTACAAAGCAGAAGCTTCTTGTGAAGATTTCATTTAGTAAGAACCAACCCAATTCCGTTTCGATTACAAGAATGAATGATGTACTTCTTTTCGGGGTGTGGTGTAGCCATGAGTTTTGTTGCATTTTGTTGAGAAGCATAAGAAAGTGTTCTAGTTTTAAAGTTGTAATTTTCAGGAACAAATGGTGAATACTTTTGTGTATCATATGAGTTATTTGGATACTATATATCCACTTACAGCGTGATCCAGATCTTAAAGAAGAATTTTCGACCACGTATTCTAAGGAACCTCGCACAGTGGCAACTTTGTCAAAGCCACTATTTAGTTGCTCAAGGACCTCCGAGCACTGGCATCTTTTTCAAAGCAAATATACTGCTACACAAGAGTTTTGATCTTCGAGAGAATGTAAATGTAAAATCATTAAAATCTCAAAAACGACTGTAAAATCATTTAAAACTCTATAACAACTTGAATCGATTCAATAAAAATCAGTATGAGACATTTCGTCAATCTGGTCGCCTTTTTTCTGAAGTTTGATTCTTTGCATATGCTTCATGAATGTTCTTATTTTGAAATAGAGTCAGTTCATAAACGGCTTTGATTTGAAACGAGTTTTCTGAAAATGCCAAGACGTAAATTAACAAACGCCGAGGCTAATAGGGCTATCGGAATGCTACAGGGTGGCCTAACTCAGGTAGTTGTAGCGGAAAGGCTCAAAGTAAGACAAAGTGTGATATATCGACTTAGGAATAGGTTCAGGGAGACAGATTACGTGTTGGAAAGACCAAGGCTTGGTCAGCGACGAAAAGCAACACCTGCTCAGGGTAGTTTAATCACTGTTTCGCGAGAAGAAAGTCTACATCTACGTGTCGAATGCCACGGAATACTCTCCAAAATGCAGATGAGGTCCAAGTTTCCATCGAAACCATAAGACGACGTTTTAGAGAGGTAAATATAGGTTTCAGACGTCCATTAAGCGGAGTTCCACTAACACGTGACCATAAGCATCAAAGACTGGAATGGGCAAGGCAACATATCAATTGGAACGATCAATGGCACAGTGTCCTTATCACCGATGAATCCAGATATGAACGAATTTCACATTCTCGAAGAATAAGGGTATGGAGAATCCCACTCATACCCGTAATCGTCGCAATGTCCAAGAAGTCCATCCATTCCGAGGGAATAGTGTTATGGTATGGGCCGAGATATGTTTCAACGGGCGCACAGATCTACATATTTGTCCTGGGAATATGACCGCCTTACACTATAGAGAGCATGTCATTGTCAATGTTTTCCCAAATTTTCACGTTGCTATTAGTGAAACGCTAGACCGCACCGTGCAGTCATAGTTGAGAATGCGCGCGAGGAGCTTGTTATTCCACATTTACCAATACCTCCGCACTCACCAGATTTGAATTGCATAGAACATGCATGGGATATGCTCCAAAGAAGATTAAATAATCATCAACCTACCCCCGAAATCCTTACATGATCTAAGAGAGCTTCTGCCTGTTCATGGACCCAAATTCCTCAGACATGTTCAACGTTCTCGAGTGTAGTATGCGAAGAAGATGTCAAACTGTTTTTGATGCCCGTGGAGGCCATACATTGTATTGATGGTCTTAAAATGCTTGAATTCCCTAGTAATAATATTTCGTTATTTTACTCGATTTTTCTCAACCATCCTGTATACGCAGCAGAGCTACAGGCTAAAATTAATTTCATTTGCTGCAACTTGAAATCATATTAATTCAAATTTTCATCACAAAATGCCACTTAAACTATATTTTTTTGCATTTGAGTCAATATCCCTGACTCGTGTGGAGCAGTTCATCTAGTTGCTTTGAAGGAATTGAAATGGTTTTCTATGCGGCTCCGCGCACGGGCGACTTTCAAGTTCATTTATTTATTTATTAAGAAACAAGAATACAAACAGGTATTTCAACCCAAAACAGTATTCATAGGTTAATACAAAAACATATACAACCCTTAGGAACTCAAATTTAGTTAGAAGAATAACAGTAATTAATCATTAGAAGGAGACAAAGAAAAATCAATCTTGTGCAAGGTAATGATGTTTAAACAACCTCTAATAGCGGACAAAGGAGACGTTGAAGTGATCTAAATCGAGAGAGCTCGAGTTGAACTCACTCAAAATCATGCATATTGTTGAATTTTTTGTAATGTTCAATCTGCCGTGTGTTTCATTGATTTTCTTCAAAACAACTAAATGGTTTTTGAAACATAGATGAATACAAAATAGTAATCATCGAAATGAATACCATTTTCAATTCCCAGGCTCAGAGATCTTTTATCATGAGGTTGGAGAAATGATATTAGATTTTGTCACTGAGATGAGAGATACACCGGTTTCGGCCTTGTTGGGCCTCATCAGTATCCCGCACATCTCAGGACAAAATCTTCATAAAAAACTTCAGAGTTTTGAGCAATTGGTTGTGAAGTAATGGGTAAAATATTACAAAGTACTAAGGTGGTGACATCCAATTGCGTCAAAATGAAGTTTCACATCTCCAATCAAATGCAAAACAAGAAATCTGTACTTCGTCTTTCACTGAATGAGATTTTAGCAGTGGCTCTATTCAGCGCCCGCTTGCTAGTTTCTCAAAGTGATGGAAACGCCCAATTCTTTTTGTGACTGTGAAGCCTGATGTTTTTAAGAAAAGGAAAATTCTTTGCCTTTACGAAGGCTTATCGAGAACATTTTTGAAACATAGATGAATTCTAAATAGTAATCATCGAAATGAATACCATTTTCAATTCCCAGGCTCAGTGATGGTATTCATTTCGATGATTACTATTTTGTATTCATCTATGTTTCAAAAATGTTCTCGATGTGCCTTCGTAAAGGCAAAGAATTTTCCTTTTCTTAAAAACTAAATGGTTGCTTGACGAAGTTGCCAGAGGAGGGGGGCTCAGGCAACTAAATAATTGCTTTGAAAAAATCGCCAATGCGCTGGGCGCTCCCCTTAGAATAAGTGGCAAATTACCAGCAGCCACGCGGAACAGCACCCCCGCAAAAAAAAAACCACGACGCCGTTCCTTCCGATACAAAGACGCTAAATTCGTGCCGTTACACTTGTCCTTTTGTACCGGAGAAGTGCTCTTCTTCCGTTCGGCGTCGCTCGAAAACAAATTTAGTACGTTCCGTGGTTCGGGGACGACGCTCGGAAAATTCGATTTCGTCGTTAGCGCCGTCGACGGGCGGACGGCGTCGTGCCGGAATGAAAAAAAAATCCATTAACCAATTTCGCGCGGTTCGAATCGTCGCCGGACTTTTGTAGGGTTCCGGGGTCGGGCGCTAAGTGGTTACTTGTAAAAAACGACCCAGGAGGTGACTCTATCTATATCCCTCGAAGCGACGCAATGAACTAATAACATTGACGGAAATAAAGAAACTCCCGTTGTTCCCAGCACGTGGTGGACGACCGTTATCAACACGTTGGCGCCCTATTCAATTCAGCAAGTTTTCCTGCTGCAGGGTGTCCAAAAGAAGTGAATCAAACGTCACACCACGATAAAGTAGACCGAATACTATCGAATGATACAGACATTAGTTCATCGAAAATATACTGTTAATAGTTGACAGTCTATTATGCCCCCTGACAAAGCTTTACAGCTCGCCTTCCAGTCCCAGAGATCTTATGAAATCCAATATCTCGGAAGGCTTCAGTGGGGCTAATTCCTTAATCTCTCTTGACCAAAGCATTGTCTCCTTTGGCCTTCAATGACAAAGCATTCTGTGATTAGGTGAATTAGGAGTTTCTTCCTCCCCCCACAGAATCTACACTCGTCAGTGTCCGATACGCCCATTCTCAGCAAGTGCTTTCTGAGGCGACAATGCCCTGTAAGAAAGCCTGTGAGGAGGTGCAGTTGCTTCTTACTGTGATCAAAATATTTTTTTATCTTGCAGTTCCAAAATTCCGAAGGACCTTCTTGGAGTGATCCAACCCTGGAAGATTCTGCCAGAGTATTTCTCTTTCAGTTTCCTCCTTCTCCAGAAACTCCTTCTTATATGTACATTTTTCTATACCGCAAAAAGGTTCTCGGCCAGTGAGTGGTTTCCGAGCACCCTCTCTGGATAGTTTATTGGCCTCTTCGTTACCTGTGATTCCCGAATGACCAGGAACCCAGATTAAAAAGACCTTATTTTTTCTTGCCTACTTCGATGAGTTTGCTCCGGCATTCCCATGTCGACTTTGAGTCGATGACATAGGAGTTCAGTGCTTTAATAGCAGCTTGACTCTCTGAGTGAATAGCTATGTCGCAATTCTGATAGTTTCTCTCTAGATTAATGTCCAGACTTCTTGCGATTGCTAATATTTCTGCTTGCAGAACACTCACACAGGAGCCTAACGATAGTACACCTTGACTTTGGCCCCGTGAACACCAGCGCCAGGTCCCGTGTTGGTTTTAGAACCATCCATATACCATTATTCAACAGTATGTTCTTTGAAATTTTGGTCGGTGTATTCTCGCTCCTATTCCTCTTTCTTGCATAGCATCGTACTGAAGTTTTTCTCAGTACTTACTTTCTTGACCATTACATCACTAGGAAGGTTCGCAGATGAGATGTAGTTACTCAGAGAGCACCAGACTCTCTGACACCTAATTCTCTCATGACCTGCGCCTTCTCTAGATATTCTGAGGATGGCCTCATGGGCCATCCTGTCAATCACCAGATGTAGGGAAGTGAGATCTGTTATGATCTCAAGGGCTCTGGTTGGGCACGTTCTCATGGCCCCCGTGGTTCACACACAGGCAAGCCGCTGTGCTTTATCGAGCATGTTCCTCGTATTTGTCTGTTTCCAAAATAATTGATATTTTATGAATAAACTTAAAAGGGCCGATTTTCGAAGTATTCTTTTCAATCACAGGTCCAGTAAGGGAATCCGGGGCAGAACAGGGTACCGCCATTTTAAGTGAATTTCATTCGAATAAACCCCCCAAATCTCAGACACATTATCTCCACTACCAATACCTTTCCCCGCAATAGACGCAGTACGAATCAGGTAGACGTAAGTTTGATTTTTTCGGCCATTGTGTCATAAACGCCTTCTGATCTAAAAGTGGATCATATATTTTTTCAAGGTATGTACATTTTTCGAAAAGTTATTGATGTTTTGTTTATGCCGTATTGATGTTGCCTAAATATAGATACCTTATCCAGCGCATGGCTTCAAAAATCCTTTTACATTTTTCTTCTTTTTTTATCCAAGCAGGTCCTTTGGGGCAAAATAGGTTCTTGATGATGGGACAAAACAGGGTTCCGTTTTAACCCATCTTTGGGGACCATGTTTGTTTTTGTATTGGTTTCAGATGGTACGACAATACGCAAGAAAGACAACTGGTCAAAATGAATGAAGCGCCAGAAATGTGTTTACCGAAGCTCAAGAGTTACAGATTGTGAAATATATAATGGAGATCATATAACTAATAGTATTTGTGTTGATAAAATATGCTATTTCATCTACACGTACCTAATACACGAAGCCAGACACAATACCAAATTTTGCCTGTTTTCTAAAGAAGACATGAAAGAATTTTTAGTTCGTTTTTTAGTTGGTTGAAGTCAAAAGAAAACTTATTGAGCTAACAAAATTCAAACTATGTTTCATACAAGAATCAGGATCTTGAAGTTAGGTGCTCCATATTGCCCGGATTCCCATATGTGATTAAGGAAAGCGATTTAAGCTCATATTAATCCTAAATTATGGTATTATCACTCATAATCAAAATGTTTCTGAATAGTTGATCGAAAGCCTTAATGAATGATTATTAAAATAACTCCTTTTCCTACATAATTTTTATCACTCTGAATGAACCCCCTCTGATTCAGTTTTAGAACTTTCCCATTTTATGGACATTTAAAATTGATAAGTAACATAAAACAATATTTCTGAAACCTATTATCTGTCTAGAATACGAGAGAGATTCATGTAGCCATTGTTGAATCGAGCTGCCTGAGTATGTCAGTACATAAAATTCTAATTGTTCTGGAAACGGCACATTTTCGCTGAACTTATAATAGTGTCATTCTAAAGTATTTGGTCTACTCTATCGCGGTGTGACGTTTGATTCGCTAGTTTCGGAACACCCTGTATGTATAATTCATATCGAATGGGAAATTGCGCATCATATTCGACAATTAATCGAATCATGGAATTGCCCGAGGTGGTGCCAGTTCAAATCGAATTCATCGAGATACGAATATAACGGCTGTCAATCAATCGATGCACCCAACGGCTAAACCGCAAAGTGGAAGTTCTATCCGTCTGTCCGTACCTAGGTCGTCTTCGAATCCCTGGATTCTAACCGCTTCCGTATCCATTACGTATTGATAATTGAATTTTAGACGTATGTGGCGTCACGAACGCAAACATCCTCCATTATTCAAGCCACCGTCGGAATATAATCGACTCTAATTCGACTATATCTGAAACGATTAGCGCGTTTCTGACGATATTTTTGCATTCATTGGCAGTTCGCTTTATCTTTAATTCAAACAGAACCCTTTGAGTTCATTATCGATTCATGTAAACAATTGTGGCATATCTGATGGTGTGTAGTCCCATTTGGTACTTTTACTTCTCATTTGGCAGTATATTACTAAGATGTTTGGTCACTTTTACAGACTTTGGACATATTGCCATAGATAAAAACAATATTTGATAATATGATGAACTGCTTATGTTGCTCATCGTGATTCATTTGAATTTTCATCACGTTGATCATCACCATGATTCACGATAGCTAATGAGTTTTCATTCCAAGACTAAAAATAAATACTAACTGCTACTAACATCGGACTCTGCGAGAAATGGCAGATGAAATTTTCATAGCTCTAGTTTTGCGAACTTCAAAATGTCTGCAAGATACACCAGCCAGAATGCTGCGTGTAAAATTGTTGATTTTTGACTTTCTACTAATCTGAAAACTGTATTCCGTTCTTTAAAGTTCAAGCTTCATAAGTTTATTCATTGAATTTGTGTTGTGTAATAAATATGGGTAAATATATCGAGAAATCAGTTGAAATAATCGGAAACGTTGAATTCTCTAGATCAGTCCTTCGAAACAAAGAACAAAAACACATGGCTATCGAACGGCCAAATAGGCGCCTGAAATCTGAGAATCCCTATGTTAAGATACAGTATGTGGCATATTTATGGAAAGTTTCGAATGATGAGACCGGCGAAAATTAGACCACGCACGATGACAAAAACCTCATGGTGTTAGTTATTGGAAGTTCGGCGCCAAAAGGTTAAACACGTGCAAGTACTTTGAGATATTCAAGATTGTTAAAAATCAAGTAGGGTATTGATCGTTAGTTTTCAGGTTCGAGATAAGTTCGTGACATATAACATGATAAAAAACGCAGATATTTGTGTGGTGGGTATGAAACGCCCATAGATGTAGCAATTGGTCTATAGGAGGGTAAAAACAAAGATTTTTGGATAAGGTACCGCCCAAAAGGTGGAGAAAAAATTCACATTCGGTGTTACAATTATCGAAATTAGTCAGTAGTGTTCGGAGTCAGAATAGAAAAGGTTCTTCGACGTGCCTGCGAATAGTGACCGCGAAGTTCGGCTTGCTCGGTTTATTTTTTGGTGTGAAATAGGAAATTTCACAGTTACTGTTTAAGTCTCAAGCGGAGACTTGTAGATTTCTTGAGAGCAATAGGTAAAGTGTTAGGTCTCAAATGAAGACGTGTTTTGTATTTAGCTTTTCCGGTAATAGTAGTGAAAAGGGTTAATTAAAGTGGAATTTTATATTTTGAAGTCACGTACTCGTCGGAATATCGCGAAACCGAAACGGATGTGCGTGTAGAGAAAACGGTCTACGGAAGTTGGGCAGAGGGAAAGCATAGTTTTGTGGATTCAGTGGAGAAAAGCAGATTATTAGAAAGAGTAAGAAGGTCAGATTTTTCCAATTTGGATGAGTAATTTTGAGATTTAAGATGTGAGCAGTCCAGAGGCCTGAACCCTCCCAAGAATAAGTTTTTAGGTATAATATTTAAGTAAGAAAATCAGTTGTTGTAAGTTACCGAATTAATCAATTTCAAGTGAATGATTGTGATTTGTACACAAAACTTTTGAAAACTTTAGTGTTATACTCGTGTAAAGAATCGATCTTATTTTCTTTCTTCTTTTATTATTATATTATCGAAAATTAGTCAGATTTGTTTTATTTTGATTACTAGAGAATCCCTGAAAAAATTATCCAACACATAAAGTCTCGTTCTTCGTGCAACGAGCCGATACCCACAAATTATATCTTTTTTTTTTCAACGTCTCTAAATTAATGACAATCCACCTTTTAATCGAAGGAAAGCCGCTCTTCCGAAGATTCAAATAAAAAGGTGCCAGATCATAAGAGTGGTCTTGAGGACTATCCAAGTTATTTCTCTAATGAAAATTTTTTCATATGGAAAGAAGTACATTGAATAAGTTTAGTATTATCGATATGAAAGTTCCACAGAACGTTCATTGTCTGAACAAGAACTGCCAAGTTTTGTGAAAACCGCCTATAAAAAACAATTTCGCGACGTAGCTCGCATATTATTTCATTGTAAAACGCTAGGGTACATCATTTTATACGGAAGATGGAATAAATTCTCCCCACTATAATGAAATTTCAATCGAAAACAGACATTTAGTCTGGGGGTTCTGTAAAGAAAAACAAACATACGAACTTTCACATTTATGATATTTGTCTGAATAGAAATTCTGAAATTGCTCTAATGAAAATTTAATATTGATTCTTTATTGCCTGAAAATTTTCCACCCGAACGAGCCAATAATTGCACATTCTTTCATATAATTCTCAGACGATGGAAAATGAATATTAAATTCACGTTTGGCTTATGAACATTTTTAGGGGGTCAGAAGATTCACCTTATCCTGCAGAAGTGGATATATGTCGACTAAGCTAATAGATGAAAGCTGAAAAGAATCACCTCTACACCTTTGTTCGTGAGAAATAAAATACTAACTACTAAAATCGGATTCTGAAAGAGACTTTCTTCATAGTGTAGATGTTAATATATCGGTTCGTTTCAGGAAGAAAACAAACAAGTACCTTTACATACAATGAATTACGAGCGTGAACCTAGAAAAACGGAAATCAATTCACATTGTCAAAGCTATTTTATGAAATTTAGTGTCGCCCCCACAGCGTACCTTTTATATCGAATTAATCTCGATGTTCAATTCGCTACAAAGCAAATTTTCAAACGAATTAATTATGAATGTAGTTTAATTTCGAATCAATCCTGTTCAACAGCGTACAGAATTAAAAATACCGAACACCAGCGAACATTTCACCGAAATAATCAGCTAACATTGATCGATCACTCCATAAAACCCAATTTTTCGACAGCATATTGGAAATGAACATAGTCGAGGTAAATATCGAGACGTTAAGGATCAAATATTCGAAGGAAGCACATGTCGCTTTCAAGAAAAATTGCACCCCAACAGTGACAAAATAGAACAGTGAACCTGGCGCCGTTAATTCTAGACAACGGTGGCATAACATAAGTTTGATACGAGTCGCAATAACAGCTTGCCAGAGATAGTTCCTGATTTATGAATGAATATATGGAGCTGCGAAGCTGAATGATGTATAACTCAATCTGACAGGAGGGAGGTCAGCAGGTCGGCGATTATGGATTATCTGCCAGCTTGGGCTGAAGCGTTTCGTTATTGAAATAACTTCATTTTATTCATCGATGGCTGCGGATTAACTGAATGACGTGAAACGTTCGAAAATAAAATGATGAATTCATCTATCACTCCCTGAAGCGATCAGAAACTACTTTTTTGTCAATGCGAGTAACTTTCATTCGACCCCCTGTATACCTGTATACTGTGGATTCATTGCACTGACTACGTCCTATAGAAATAAGGAAAGCAACTTTTATTTGATAACCTTTATATCCTCCAAAAAACAACATGTATTGGACTGGAAAAATTCGTTGTCTACTGAGGGGATCTCGACAACTATTTTAGCAGCTAGAAGAACAGGATGACACATACATTTTTAAAAATCAGAAGAAATTGCATTTTTAACTGCAGTATACATGCGGCAAATCAGAAGATCTTGTCATATTTTGAAAATGGCCGGATCAAAAATTTTAATAATAACATACTCTGATTATTAGTCCAAAATTGCCTGTGGAATGTAGATAACAATAATTTTCGAGTGTCAGTTGAAACAAACGAGAAATTTAGCATTTTTGAAAATGGCAATTTTTCAATTTTCGTTTATAACTCAAAATCTAGAAAATGATAGGTCTCTTCTATTTTAAAATTTGGATAATTCAGGGAAAAAGGGCGTTTATCCACTTTTTTCTAGCTGCTATATTTCTGGAGCACCACTCAGGCCACTAACTATTACCACCCTGAACTGTAATTTGAAGAATATTTTATGAGCTGAGTGCACAAAATAAATAACAACAATATTTAATTTATCATATTTTACTCCGTACAGTTTTTCAATGGGCTTTACCCTGAGGTTTATTCTTTTAAAATATATGTACGAATCGAAGACTCATTCTGTACATGAGAGAATCAATTACGTTCATGGAAGAGTGAATAAACATACAATATTTCTAATATTGGACGAGAACGGAAAAAATAAACGTTCGAAATGAGGAATTTTGAAAAACGTTCTCACGATTTTTATAAACTTTCTACCATGTGTTCACGAATAAGCATTACTCCCACACCTATAGATACACATATCTATGATGAAATATTTTCAAGAATTCAAGAAGGGTGTTTCTTGAATAAAAAAGTTATTTCTGGAAGAGAGGTACATCGAGCAACTATTAGCTCCTCTAGACACTAGCGGTAGTAATAAAGGCTAATGGATGAAACCTCAACACGCTCAATTACCTATATGGTCTTCTCATGACATAAAATAAAAGATACAATCAAAAACTGTGAAATATAAGAAAACAATTTGACAAATACAAGCGTATCAAAAACACAGTGAATTCCACCCCCTGGGTGAGACTTTCTTTAGTGATGAAAAATCGTTAGAAGAATTATTGGAATGGAATTCAAAATTTTGGTGATACGTAAGATATCCGAAATGCTTGTGTAAGTTCTTCATTTCCATCATTAAATTGTTTTCATCCTTGAAAACAATTTCTTAACCTTACACCACGTATATTTTATACGTTTTCTAGTAATTCTTGTTGTGGTTGCATGAGCAAGACCAATATCTGATACAACAATTTTTTTCTTGGAAGGTCCAGAAGTCTAAAAACATTCCTCTAAATATAATCGTTAACGGCAAGAGACGATTCAGCAAACGCCTTGAGTTCTGGGATCAGGAAAAGCTCAAACATCTATATGAGTTCTTTTCTGGTAGACGTGCCAAGCAAACAGATACCCGTCAATATTTAAAATAAGTCCCGATTACAAATATTTCCTCGACATATATTCTTCGGTTTAGTCGAGTGGTTAGCCTCGATTTGAAGGCTTAAACTGCAACACTTCATATTGACTTGATTTACCCCTCTAAATTTTGTTCACATTTCTAGAAACATTCACATTATGAAGAGCCACTAAGAGCGAACTAATTTGAGATGCTACCTCAAAGATATTTCCTCGTGGTTATTAAGAAACAAATACACTGCTCAAAAAAATTAACGCACATTTGAAAATCTCAAATTTATTCTACAACTGAAGGTCTTCTCAATGATAATTATTTTTATCAGAATTATGCATGCATATGTTATCCAAGAGGAATGTGCCCAAGCGGTAGTTGTGCGAGAAGAAGGGTGGACATACACAAGAATTGCAGAAAGGTTTGGAGTTTCCCATACAAGTGTGTCCAGAATGTTGCAGCGATTCAGGGAGACAGGTATGAATCTCCGAAGACCAGGACAGGGTAGACGACGGGTAACAACTGCCATTCAAGAACGTTACTTGAAAGTCTCTTCGTTGAGACAACGATTTGCAACCGCTCGCCTCCTTCAAAATCAGCCTGAGCAAACTCATGGAGTGCAAATTAGCACTCACACAATAAGAAATCGCCTCAGAGAATATGATTCAAGGCCTCGTGTCAGGGCAAGAGGCCCAACTCTTACTCCAGCCCATCGAAGGGCGCGTTTGGATTTTGCGAGAGAGCATATCCATTGGGAAAAAGCCGATTGGGAAAGAGTTCTCTTCACAGATGAGTCTAGATTCTGCCTCCACCATTGTGATCGACGTTCCCTTGTATACAGACGTCCACATGGAAGATATGCTCAGTGCAATTTCCTGAATACAACTGGTTTCGGGGGAGGATCAATTATGGTATGGGGTGGAATATCTTTGACTGCTCGCACAGACCTAGTTGTTGATAATGGAGCTATGAATGCTGATAAGTATATGAGGTACATTCTTGAAGAGCATGTAGTGCCCTTTGGCCCATACATTGGTGAAAATTTCATTTTTATGGACGATAATGCCAGATCCCATCGTGCGCGCATCGTTCAGGAGTTCCTTGAAGAGGTTGAAGTCTCTCGAATGGAATGGCCAGCAAGAAGTTCAGAAAATCATCCAGCTACTCTAATGACTTAGGAATATAACTCGGAGAAATCTGGGAAGGATTAGATCAGAACATTTTAAGATCACTCATTTTGAGTATGAACCGTCGTTGCCGAGCTGTAATTATCGCAAGAGGTGGACATACCAAGTATTAAATCACTTATCAGCATTTCAGTATTTTGAAAGTTGTTCATTTCTCTTCTTTCACATGAGATTCGGTGAAATCCTGAAGTTTTCTTCTATTTAATGTGTCTTGTTTCATTCAAAACCTTCCCGAGAGAACATAAAAAATAAGTTATAAAGTCA
The DNA here is from genome assembly GCA_038502775.1 of Hippodamia convergens. NCBI lineage: Eukaryota > Metazoa > Arthropoda > Insecta > Coleoptera > Coccinellidae > Hippodamia > Hippodamia convergens. The sequence continues at coordinate 410,559 of CM076607.1, forward strand.
ATGCAGAGTTAACTTTCATCAAAATTGAGATTTTCAGAATATGCGTTAATTTTTTTGCGCAGTGTATTTATGCCCAAACGGACATAATCTCACAAAAGAAAAGGCTCTGAACAGTAGAGAACCTATTTCATACGAGAAGGATTCAGAATAAAATGGAGCTGGAGGATCAATGATGCGAATCAAATGAATGAAAATTTGAACAACGTTAGAAAAAGTACAATACGGTAAAGAGCAGTAAAAAACTTTTCTTCATTTGGTTAAAATTTTTTTTGAAACATAGATGAATTCGAAATAGTAATCATCGAAATGAATACCATTTTCGATTCTCAGTGACAAAATCTAATATCATTTCTCCAACCTCATGATAAAAGATCTCTGATCCTGGGAATTGAAAATGGTATTCATCTCGATGATTACTATTTCGAATTCATCTATGTTTCAAAAATATTCTCGATGTGGCCTCCGTAAAGGCAAAGAATTTTCTTTTTTTTTTGGTTAAAATTAACATTGTATCTGCAACATCGTATACAAACTCTTCTCAACGCACCATTCCATCATCGTAATCATTCCGAGGAGTACCGCAAGATAGCGTAGCACAATAACGTGGACCACCACAGGTGGCAGCACGGGACACCGCGACGGCACTCCGTGAATGGACGGATCTTCACCTCCGCGCTACCGGCACGTGCACGTGCCCAGGGGGGCCCATCCCGAGACGACTGCACCGACTTCCCTCTCCCGGAATGCAGCACCTGCTGCTGCTGCTGCTAGAGCGCCCCGACGGGGTCATGCGGCAGCGTCGACGTGGCCCTACTGCCCGGACGGAGACGGGCTTAGCCAGAGTCGGCGCGCCGCGGGGTGGCGCTACCTGACGTCTGCACGAGGATGCCGGCAACGTTGCGCGACGACCCGACGTCGGTCCAGGTGGGAAAAGTGAGCGGGAACCGAGTTTTGCACGTTTGAATGGAACGATACGCCGAAACGTGCGGGCCAACGGTGATGATGATCTTCCCTTTTTCTTTTCTCGCCGGTGCCTTTTCCAGGTCTAGCGGCCCATTGTTCATCCGCATGCAGAATAAGAGACTCAGAGCCTAAGACAAGCTTAAAAAATGTCGCAAATCGAGAGGGAAAGGTCCCACCCACCATATTAGTATTTGTTGTTGGATTTCGCGCATGTTGTAACGGTATGATTTACCGATTTCAAATTTCGGGAGTTTCCGGATCGTCTCGGATCAGGAATCGGCCAGAAACGCGATTTCGGGTAGTACGCGCTGGTCGCGTTAGTGTTGCCAATCGGCGGATTTTCATCCGAATTGCGGATTTTTTTTGGCTCTTTGCGATTTTTTTCGGATATAAAAATGATTCTGATTTTTTCGGATTTTTTATATTATACAGTTTCAAAGATTTTCTGAGAGAATTGGATAATTCAAATCAATTATTGAGGTCTTGTCCACTAGATGATATTCCATTGATCGAAAAAATATTTTATATATTATGTCGTAGAATATTTCTACTAGGGACTGGGAAAACCACGTAAAAAAAAAACGCCAATTACAAAACTTCAGAAGTGGTGCGAAAATGTGTGTATTTAATTTGAAATACAACTTTCTTACGATTTGAATATTTTGTTGTAGAGAATTTTCCGATCTGCAAATTTTCTTGAGGTTCACAAAAATGTATGGCCTTCGACCGCAAATTAAAAAACAATTCAAGCGGGATCAATGGGGATTTATGAAATAATATTTTTGATGTCATAAAATGAATAAAAATCCATCAAATCACAAATCATAACTGTTTAAACCCTATTAATTACCACTTATAGCACTAGAGATTATTCATAATAAAAAATTAATTGAAATATTCAGAATAGATAAGCATGTTTTTTCGTTTCTGAATTATTTAGTTGTCCTATGAACGAGCGGATTTTTTTCGGATTAAATAACGGAGCCATCGGATTTTTTCGGATTTTTTGGCACAAATTTCGGATTTTTCCGTGAATTACCATTGGCAACACTGGGTCGCGTGGACAGTACTGTGTGTGCCACGTCGAGCGGCTGACGAAAAATTCTCGCTCTGATATCCCGCTATTCTGGCACTGCACCTGAAGAGGCAGTAGTTTATCCTCTCATTCTCGAAGTGAAATAGTTTAACCTGGGCGATTGTTAAGATTGGTGAGTACGAAATTGATCAGACAACCATATACCTAATTTTGCTAATGATTCATATGTTTCATATAAGGTGAGACACGCTTGGGTTCCGCCATTTCGAGGATCGTACGAATTTACATCTGATGTCCTCAACCATCTGATGAATCAACCTTCCTTCTAGATCAGTTTTTCCATGTTATGATTGATTAATTGAATTTGAACATTTCACAGTTCCGTGACCCTCTGATTTTCAATTTCTCGATTTATCTGTGCCAGTGTTTCAGTGAACATGTGGACATTTTTTCCTTTGTTTTCTTTATGTAAACTAATATTATCAGAGTCAATGTAGAGTTAACTTTCATTAAAATTGAGATTTTGAGAATGTGCGTTAATTTTTTGCGCAGTTTATTTATGACCAAACGGACATGATCTCACATAAGAAGAATTCCAAGACTGAAATCTCGTAAACCTATTTGGTCGAATAACTTTCTGAATTCGAACTTCAGCTACAACGAAATCTGGAAATCCGAATGGGATGTATGTTCTTTATCTAATAAAGATCTAATATCTGATCCATCGAATAAAGTTCCTGGTTTTAACCTTCCCAGGAGAATATGGCCCCTTCTTAATCGAATAAGCACAGGTCATGGTCGTACCAACAGCATGCTTTTCAAGTGGAATTCGGTTGATAGTCCTAATTGTGAATGTGGTGAATCAGAGGAAACAGTTGAACACCTAATTAATAATTGTTCGATTTATAAATTCCAAGATGGTATTAGAGCCATACACAATATATCAAATTCATTTTTGCAATGGGTTGAAAATTTCAGATCAATTTGATGAAGTATAAATTCTCTTGCTGTTCTGGCTTTTTTTATTTTCAGGTTGGAGTTTGTGTTTGGAAATCCTTCCTCCGAAGAGCCGTCCCGCTGATCGTGATGTCCTTCTATATAGAATATTCAGATACAACAATTTTATTTTATTTTTTTAACGGGGAGACAGGTTTTTTCGGCTGAGGTTTTTTCCCCTGGCTCTATAGTATCGTATAATACTGGTGATGATAGTATCGTATGATACTATAGTATCATACGAAGAATGTTGTGGTACCCCGTTCCTTTTTTTTTACCTCCGCTTAGGTTCTTTTTGTTTCAACATTTATTGTATTATTTTAGCTCTCTTATTCAAAAGAATATATATATATATATATATATAATATATATATATATATATCAGAGATCTCGGGGAATTGTGTAGGTTCGACGATACAAAAAACTGATAGGTGCGGTAGCTATTTACCGAAATAGTAATAATATTACTAATATTATGACTCCGAATCTTAATATATAAAACTCAGTCGGTCATATTGTTGGTTACATCATTTATAACTCAAGATTGGATGAACTATTTTTTATGAAAATTTTTTTGTTGGATTCTTTTACAGTGAAGTTGACATAAAATACATTGAAACTAGGAAAAACTTGATGAAAAAAAAAGTAGGAAATAATTTTCCTTCTTGCGAATAACGCCAATAGATGTCGCTACGATTTTTTTCTTCTTCTTAATATATGTAAGGAGATGAGACTCCTGTAATCTCTAATTAAAGAGAAATTTCGGTTTGACAACCATTGTCAATGTCAATGTTCTGACGCTGATTGTCATGAGTATTGTTTGAGAAGAATTTATGTTTAGATATTGGAAGAAGTGTTTGATATTTAGTTCAATTTAAAATATTATAAGAAACTTATATTGTCGTGTCTTTGTTTACAGGTAAGATTCTAGATATTGTGAGTAGAAATGTTGAATAAAATTGAAAACTTTTTTCACAGAGAAACACGTTTGGTTTCAAATTCATCTGATAAAAATAGTCTTATAAAATGACAAAATTTTGTTATCATGACATAAAGAATCCAATTCGCTTTCAAATCAGTAGTATCTCCAAGGGGTACAAAGACAATTGTAGTTGCAATATCTTATATCACAACGGAAGACAAGGTAAAATATATACTCTCAGAAGAAGATAAATACGTGAGTGTGGATGATGAATTGGTGAAAACAAAACATTTCAAGAGAGTGAAGAAAAGTCTGAACCAGAGAGGACAAGAAAGAACAGTTTGGATAACATTAACGGAGGAAATGAAAAGTGTTTATTTTGATGAAGATGATAATGTATTCCAAAGATAGTTATTTGCAACAGTTGGTAGAAGAAGAGGCAATCCAATCACATTTATTGGAGTCCATGGAGAAGAAACAAAATCAATTGGATCTCAAAAACATCGCCGTGATTTAATAAATTATGAAACTCCCTCTTGTTTTCGCTACTATGCTGGACAACACCGATCCCTGTCTCCGGCTAGCAGTCGTAGGTTTGCTTTTTTATATTTTCATGACTCTTTTAATAAATAATTGATTCGTCATCAAAGTGAGGGAGATTGAAAGTATCATTCAGATAATGTGAAGATTTGACTTATTCATTCCGTGATTTTCCTTTCAACAGCCTGTATACGTCCACTCCCGAAAACTTGAAAAATTGCCCGAAACCCACCTATTCCGATACCGAGAAAAGAACGGGGGTGGCTTGAAACGTTTCCCCTCTCCTCGATTAGGTACACGTTTCTGCGAAAATCGCTCTTTCCGCGGACCATCCGTCATTTGTGGGTGTCTCCAAGGTCGCGGGGGGGTGAACGTGGATTTTCTCGTGGAAACCGCTATGCGGATCCGACGTCAATCGATACGGCCGGAACGACTCCGGCTGCCGTCCCCGAACGTGCCATCGCGACGGCCCTCTCGTCCTGTGCCGCCGGATGCTTGTCTGCACCCGAACTATACAGGGTGATTCTTTGACTGATACAGGGTGGGCATATAGTTATAATAGGGTGGTCAATTGAAGCGCTATAAAGATACACAACATTTTCAAATCTAACGATGAATGTTAATGAGACCTGTGAATTCGGGTGATTTTGACAGGTTTTTAGGTCAATTTTAAATTCACAAAACCAACGTTTTGGAAGAAAGGCCGACCAGTTTCGATTTTATTCTAAAATCTTCATCAGGGCTCTGAAATGGAACATAACTACGCGATCATAGACATTAGAAACTTACAGTTAAAACTTTATAACTTATTTTTTTTATGAAAAACATATAAACAAACATTATACGAGTGAAGAAAAATGCTAGGAAATGGTCAGAATCATTAACTTACATCTTCACCTCTTGTGGTTCCGATGTCAATATTATTGTCATTAATTTAAAATATTGGAGAAAACAACTACTGCTCGCATCTAGATCTTTGAGAAGACTGATGTGATGTTATTAAAATATTAAGCAAGATGTTTTTGGTGTATGCGCGTATTATTGTGGCTATTGACACATTTGTGGTGGACAACAAACTATCATCTATTGTTGATTTTTCCAATTAAATAATAATATGCGGTATTTAACTTCTCTATATCAGTTCTTTTGTTGATTAAATTTTTGTCCTGTTTTATGGATATCATTTCATCTAATAACCGTTTTTTCAAATTTACTTGCCTTCCTAATATTTCTACAGAGCCAGGATCGAAATTAAAAGAGTGAAGAAGAACTTTTTACATGTTCCGCTAGTCATCAGTATCCCATACATCTCAGGACAAAATCTTCATGAAAAACTTCGATATTTGAAGCAATTGGTTGTGAAATAATGAGTACAATATTACAAAGTACTAAGGTGGCGACATCCAATTGCGTCAAAATGAAGTTTCCCATCTCCAATCAAATGCTTAAAAAGAAATCTGTACTTACTCTTTCACTGAATGAGATTTTAGCAGTGGCTCTAGACAGGGCCCGCTTGCTAGTTTCTCAAAGTGATGGAAAAAGCCCAATTCTGTTTGAGATTGTGAAGCCAAGTGTTTTGAAGAAAAAGAAAATTCTTCGCCTTCACGGAAGCCACATCGAGAACATTTTTGAAACATAGATGAATTCAAAATGGTAATCATCGAAATGAATACCATTTTCAATTCCCAGGCTCAGAGATCTTTTATCATGAGGTTGGAGAAATGACATTAGATTTTGTCACTGAGAAACCGGTATATCTCTCATCTCAGTGACAAAATCTAATATTACTCTTCAAAATGTAGATGGGGTCCAAGTTTTCATCGAAACCATCAGACGACGTTTGAGAGAGAAGAATCTTAGTTCTAGACGTCCATTGAGAGGGGTTCCATTTTCACGTGACCATAAGCGTCAAAGACTGGAATGGGCAAGGCAACATATCAATTGGAACTATCAATGGCGTAGTATCTTTTTCACTGATGAATCCAGATATGGGCGATTTTCAGATTCTCGAAAAATAAGAATGGGCAATCCCACGCATACCCCGTAATCGTCGCTATGTCCAAGAAGTCCGTCCATTCCGAGGGGATAGTGTTATGGTATGAGCCGGGATATGTTTCAACGGGCGCACAGATCTTTACATTCGTCCTGGGAATATGACCGCCTTACACTATAGGGGGCATGTCATTGACAATGTTTCGCCAAATTTCCACGCTGCTATAGGTGAAACTGATAGTCTTAATATGCTTGAATTCTCTGGGAATAAAATTTCGTTATTCTACTCGATTTTTCTCAACCACCCTGTATATGCTTCAGACCTACAGGCTGAAATTTCCTGCAGCTTGAAATCATATTAATATGGATTTTCATCACAAAATCCCATTTAAACTTTATTTTTTTGCAATTCAAGTCAATATGCAGTTTATTTCTTTATATACGAAATTTATTATGAAAAAGGTTTCATTCTATCATCAGCTCGGTGGAGGTCGCTGTATTCAATCTACTACTCTTCTATTTCATGATTCTTGACCAAACTCATCATTGCCAAGCGCAATTACTCTGTTCATAAGTATGGAAAAGAATATAGAACAAATATCCCGGCAAGTCTTCCAATTCCAAGGTATGTTTCGAAGTTCTATCAACACAGTGCTGAATTGATCTGATCCAGTGGCGCAACTTTAAAGGAAGCCTCTGCAAATAAGACTTATCGAATCATCGAACTGAGTCCTGCACATATTCCAGCTGGACCCTATCGTTTTTCTCAACTCTTTATCGGATTGACCTGAAAGGTTTCGAACGTAGCAACCGTAAAAAACCCTTACTTCTCCCACCGGAAGACGTGGACGGTTACCGAAGGAGAAAACAATATTCTTCCGACTCATTAGGAGGACGCAAAACAATCAGCGACGATCCTATCGATAGCGTGCCTTCAAAGTGGAACCTCTGTAATACGGTCCGATAAGTGCGTTATCTCTGTTTTGCCCGACTCTCCGGAGAAAAGGACGAAAGGGAGGGGACTAATGGTCTTAGTTCCCTGTTTTTTTCCGGTTTTGTTTTTTTCCCCAGTTATTACAGAGGCGAGGTCTCATTTGGAAACCGGCCATATTAAACTTAATAATGCGGTAGTATCGGATGTTGTTCGCAAGGAGCAATATTCGAACAGTCGCTCAACGGGAATATCGTCACAAAAGTCTCTCAGAGTTAGTATTCAACAGGACAAAATGCACGCAGGGAAAATGGTTGCAAACCAGTTGAGCTCTACAACCGTTTAATAACTGAAATGCAACCGCTCCCCATAAACAAATAATGAAAATGGGTTTTGATGGAAGTTTTGAAATTCGGAACGGTCAATAGTTCACATGAAACGTTGCTCATGTCACTTCAGAATGAGATATAGTTTACGATGATTGTGGAATTCGATCGAGCCTCCTCCAGCGTTTGACCATGAGAATTTTCGACATGAAGAGACTTCCCATTCAATGGCGGAGCCGCCAGAATCATACACCGAAAAGAAATTCATTAAAAAAGTTTGCTGTAAAATATTGAAGATTGTCTACACACAGGTGCCGAAAGCATTCGTTATTTAGTCCCATTTAATAAATGGTTGAAATCTTGAAGGCGAATGGAAATATGTGAATTTCTCTGATATGGTTCATAGGTCAATTGTAATACACATGCAACTCTTCGATGAACTGTCCTCCTTGTTTCAGGCTCGAAAGTCTCCTATTATAATGGTAAACCCAATCAATCGGTATGATCTACTTATTTTGAGCCTGAACATTCAAATTCATTAATCTCGTCCTACTTACAAGTTAGATCTCAAGCCTTCTCCTCTTCTCGGAACTAACGATTAAAGATTTCTCTCATTTTGTATCACTCATAATCAATTGTTTATTTTACTTTTCTGATGAGCGTTCTAATTGTGCTAACTCGAAAGCAGTCTGTCTTTGTCAATGTTGTATTCATTGATGAATTTTGCATTTTTTTTCAGACCAAACTTTTTAATATTAATTATAATACAGTATCTTCGTATTGAATATAATATTATTTATTTCCTCACTCATATTGACTGTATTGATCTCAGTGATGAACAGGCTCAGAGAATGTAGATTTCAACGCTTACACTTCTCTCTTGGCCTGCATCTTTATAACAACTCTGCCCTCTCATTAGAACTCATTATTCAAACCTTCTGTTTTTTGGCCACTGTACACGTTGTGTTTGATAGTGAGTTAGTCGAACTCTCTCAACATCTCATACGACCTCTCATCTGAACTACTGTAGATTACCACCTTTTTAAGTTGGATAATGTCACTCTGAATTTATAGATGCTGTTAATACTAGTATATTTTACTGTATTACCTTCATCCAGATGACTCAGTCGTTTTACCATTTTGAATGATGTACAATGAAAGTCCATCTCCAACTCAATTATCTGGTTACATTCAACAACAGTAATTTGTCAAAATCTGAACACCCTCGATTTTGAATATAAAGCTCAATGCTTCAATAGCAGCTTGACTATCTAAGTGAATAGCTATATCGGACTTCCGATAATTTCTTTCTAGGTTTCGGTTTAAAAATCTTTCTAGTGCTAATATTTCGTGTGATCGGTGTATTTCCGTTTGCATTCCTTTTTTTTGTATAGCATTGTACTGAATTATTTTGATACAAAAGATATGTAAAGAGATGTTGCTCAATGTAGCGACTCGAAATCTACGAAATTTCTGTAACGTCTGTAGTAGAATCTCAACCAAAATACAATCAAATTTCACAACCTGCACGCACGTCTCTAGATCCCTGAATAATCAAGATTCAACGATCACCTAGTTCTGGTTTCGTTCTCAGACGGATACAAATGACATGGCATTGGCCCCAATCCTCCATTGCATCTGCTCCGCTGTCGATCCTAGAAGGGTCGAAGTATTTATTCACGAGGTTGAATTCACCCGTGTCATCCCGGAAAGAACAATGATCGAGGGATACAATCAATCAAGTCTCTGGACGAATGCGCCAAGTAATGCAGAACTGTTGCTCTTATCCATCGGGTTGATTGAATGCAGATACGCTCGAAGGGATCCATGGAGAGGTTCAGGTAAATGTAATTGTCAGAATGACAATTCTCGTAATATGTCTTAGTTTTTGCTCCTGAAAAATATTCTGTTTTCTTGTGTTATAACATGTTTGGTTTATCTATGGGAGATGATTGCCTTTCATTGGGGTCCCGTAGCGGTCTTCAAACATCTGAAGTGCCGAAAAGTCATCACCTGGAAGGTCGTATCTGGTTTGAAAAAACCCTCACGACCAGAGTGCAACAATTTGTGGATTTTGAATTTGAATATCGAAGGAATTTCGAAAGGAAAGTGTGATTACGTCTCCAAATTAGCTGATGAACATGGTATGAAAGAGATTTTTCTGCAGGAAACCCACACGGCAACAGAAAAAAAATCCTCGTGAAAGAGGACAGTTGAAAGGTTATGTATTAATTGATTTTTTACAAGTTTAGCATGTTATGTTGAAAAATAAGGAAAGGGGAAATTGATGGAGTTTTTTTTTTCATTTCTTTCAAATTTTGTGACATTTCTGTCATAAATATTTATAAACCTCCGAACATTATTTGGCCAAGAAATCTTAATGTTTATGTTTTTTAAAGTGGCAAATGCATTTCCAAAATGCATTCGATTTATTCTGAATAATCGGTTTGTTTTCTGCTTTTGTCTTTTTTCATTTCAGATTAAGAATTACGAGTCGTTTTGGGAAGAATCTGTGTATCCGAGCCCATCGACGGATAACATGAAGATGATCACACTGATGTTTTTCAAGATTTTCCTGATATTTGATATTTTATGTTATTTTGTTTACGGGGAGGCAGGTTTTTTCGGCTGAGGTTTTTTCCCCTGGTTCTATAGTATCGTATGATACTAGTGTTGATAGTATCGTATGATTCTATACTATCATACAAAGAATGTTATGATACCCCGTTCTTTTTTTACCTCAGCTTAGGTACTTTTTGTTTCAACATTTAATGTATTATTTTAGCTCTCTTTTTCATAAGAATATATATATATATATATATATATATATATATATATATATATATATATGAGAAGGAAAAAACCACCGAGAAGGAATCCATCTTTAGGATATTTAAACATTTATTGTACGGTTTCTCGTCCGATATTCCAAGAAGAATATGGATTTCATCAATATGACCACCATCGACAAACATACGGTGAACGTAATCGCCCATTAAACTGATGCATAGGAGGCTAAATCCTGGTCCAACGAGCAGCAACCACACAAATTCAAAATGACGCATGCTTTCACGTAATGATGCATTGGCATAATCGTACAATGAGATAATCGGACTATGGCATAATCGACCTAGAGCACCATAAAACAATGGCATTATCGAGAGCAACCAAAATAGGACAGATACCTAACCCGTGTTACCAAACTCTTATGCGTTACACGATATTTGTTCGAAATCGAAAATATCGACCACAAAACGCCATAACTTACAGGCGACCGACGATAATTCTGTGTTGGCCAAATAATGAAGGTTTCTCATCCCATATATCCTTTCCCGAAATTAAAGTGAGCATCGATTTGTAGTGCAGCTAATCTTGATCAAGTTTTTTTTTTTTCCTGAAAACAAAACTAAATTCCTCTCCTCCAGATTTTATGTTTCGTTTTGTTTCACTTCATTTCGTATTTTCTCTTTTTTGTTCTTTCATTCGTTGTTTATTCATTTTAATAGATTTGCTCCCGTATGAAATTTGCAGTGTCAGTATACATTCCTTGCCTATCCAATGTTTCCTTCTGGATTTTTTGTACTTGTGCTTTCTTCTTCGTTGATTTGACACTTCATTTGCTGTTGTGATTCGTCAACTCGTCAACGTAGGTTTTACATGGTCCTCGTCAATTTTTCTCATGTTCTGTATCATACTATATTTGTATCGTGTGGTTGGTGCTGATTTCGTACGTAATTCGCCCTAATTCTGATCCCTATGGTACGCGAGGATGATCATTTTTTTTACTCTGAATCATATTCAGTTGCTACTAACTGAAATTTCCTATTTTCTAGGTATTATAAGGTGAGTATTGCGTGAGCCAACAGATTGGAATCTGCTCGACACCAAAACCGTCGTATTGAGCCATAAATTTCAAGCTTAATTCGTCGTGGTGATGAATGGCCTCTATGGAAATAAGACATATGTCTATATTCATGAATTTCATGCCTGAAATCATCGGGAATGCACGGCACCCGAGGGACACGCTTGTCATTACGCTGTGATGGGGAATTTCGCGAAATTGGAAAATCGCACAACCGAGAGGACACGAATAGCTCTCCTATTCCTTCTCTTTTTTCTGCAGGCTTATATTCACTCGAAAAAATGTAACGAAAGGGTAAACAATCAAACGAGCTGTTACACTGGCTCACATTCTCACAGTAATGATTCCTGATGCTCCAAAAATACAACCGAATTCTTCAAATTTCATTCGGAGATCAGTCGTCGATTCACAGGCAACTCAGAGACAACTTCGTGATTTTCATGGCACACTTATTCGTCTATGTTAACAATTTATCAATCGAAATGTCTTGAAATTACATGAAAGATATTCTCTCATGATGCTCAAACACCAGCACTTCGAAGAAATGTATTGCGCCTTTAAATGAATGTATAGGAGAAGATTGAACGTCTCCTCTAAGGAATTCATACCAACTTTAGAATTTCATACGAACACCATTCGTTTCATAAGAATCTGAAAGTTTCGATTCCAGAACAGGCCTCACTTACATCCGATTATACCTGGAGAAAACCGCGGTTTATTTCGAAAATGAAACTGGTCGGATGTTTCGCGATTTCTAGTACGCCCGAGGGCGTTTTGCGGGCGTTATAAATTGCCCCGTCCGAATATAATTCCCCTTTTGATTTATCCGCGGCTGAACGAGGGTACAGGAGCATTTTGTACTCCGGTTTTCTGTCGTGGAGAGTTTTGGATATTTACCCCAGGTTCCGGAAGGAGGCGGAGGAAAAAGCTCCACTAATACCCTCAAGGCTATTTTATTTGTTACTTGGCCCAAGCAGTGGGTTCAGAACAATACAAATTCACTTCACAAAGGTTGAAGGAAATTCAAGATCCTTGATCTCGGTTGAAAGCTGTTGTCCTCCAAAAGAAGATAAATCAACATAATGAATTGAAAGTGCATTTTAAATTTCGAAATAACTGTCAAGAATGCTGCAACGATACACTCAGAAAGTCTACAATCATTATTGCTCAGGTGGGTATTACTTCTGCTGACTATAGTACAATACACTAGAGCTACGTAAATTTATTTGAAACCTTGTTTTTCCTCCATCTCAGGAAAATATTTTCTACACAATAAAACATGCCCAATCCCTATGGTGAATCCGTCCAGAATGAAACGAATTCAAATAAAACAGTACAATATACGGTCAGTATCTTGAAGATTCGCAAATATGCAGAAACGAGATTCGCCGTTGAACGGCCAAATATTTACGAATGTGGTACCGATCGAAAATATGTTTGTTTTCAATCTAGCATGTACTTGGCATCCTTAGCCTGAGGCAATCGCGGCTCGAGAATAAAATTGGGGGAAACGTTCCCGGCGAACAAACAAAGTCAAGGACGGGGCCGATCGATGTGTGGCCTTTATACAGGGTAATCCGAAATTGGATCACGATAAGCGAAGCACCGTTCGTTTGAACAAAGATTTTACTTCCTAGTGACTTTAACATTGTATCTCAGCACAACTGCATGAATCTAACGACATTGACATCTTACGAAATTAGAATTGACGTGTGTTGAAAATTGATACAATCGTAAGTCAGAGTTGGCAACGACGAAACGAAAATTATAACTGAAAAGAATGTCGTAATCAGTTCATTACAGCACTACTTTTAGTACTGCAATTAACTCATTACGATACTGAAATAGAGAAAAGTATATTCTAAAACAAGTTGCAGATTGAGCTCCTATTCCAACACGAATGCAAAATTCGAAAACGAGCGACGAAGGAGCAAGTTTTCGAAAGCATGAGTGTTGGAATTGCCTTCAGCAACGAGTATTAGACGATATTTTCTCTATTTCAGTCAAGTTTTGTGAAATACTCTCGAAATTCAAATAAAAATTCAGAATAGTGACTTTTGTATTGCATCTTGGCAGTTGGTGTGACTTAAGAAATTTGACAGATTACGGAATTTGCATTGATTTGATTTGAAAACTGAGAGGATCTGAGGTCAGTACTGACAACCACGAAACGAAAAATATAACTGAAAACAATGCTGTAAAGAGTTTCATTACAACACTACTTTTAGAACTGTAATGAACTCATTACGATACTGAAATAGAGAAAAGTTTTTAATGAAACATCATCAATAATGCCAGCGGAGTAATGAAGGCTGAAAAAAGGTTGAAAGTAACCGCCTAATCACACGTAAAAGAAGATATACGTTCGAATGTTGGTCCGCGAAATCGAAGCAACCTTTCGGAAGCCAGAGGGTCAATTGATTGCCACTCTTTGCTGAACCTGCAAGCACCGACGTTTAGCACCCCATTTTATGGCCGTCCTCGAGGGTTAGATATCGGACGGTTTCCCGGACCGGACAGGGTATATCTCCTCCATTATAAATTCTCACGGCTTCTTGTCCCACCAAGGAGTTGAATAATTCAAGAGAGGAAGGACAAGTGGCGTTAATAATTGATTGGTTTTGTATCGACGAGAATTTTTGTAGGTTTCTTACGTGTATTCGAGAAGTTATCTCCCGTGTTTTCTGTTCGAATGTCATCAGATTCGAAAAAAATTTAGCCGTTTTTCATTCAGACCGATATTAACAGAGGGCTAGGCTTCTGTCTAGAAGCCTAGCCCTAATAGGTAGTCTTACCTATTAGGTCTACAGTTCTGTTTCCGCCGTTTTGAAATTTCTGGTTGTAACGGTAAGTGGTAGTTGAAAAAATAGATAATAATAATAATAATTTATTCATGAAATGTACCTACAGTATATTGTACAGCATAAAGTCACCGTAAAATAAATTATACACGGTTTGTCGTTTAAAAAAAAAACTCTAAAATTAAATAACAAATTATATATCACTGTCACAAGAAAAAATCTTAGACAAAGACAAAACAATTTAAAATTCATCCAAACTATAGATTGTGTTCTGCAGTAACAGCTCCTTTACTTTCTTGTTAAAATTTAGTTCATTTAATTTTTTGATGGATTCAGGCAATTTATTGTATGATTTCAAATATATGAAATTTGGACCTTGCTTGGTTTTCTTGAGTCTCGCATGTGGAAGAGCAAAGTTGTCTTTCGCGTGTATTGTAATCGTGAAACTGAGAGTTAGTTGGAAATTTGTTTCGATTTTGATGAACATATTTCACACAAGTAAGTATGAAACATGATACAACTGTAAGGATTTTTTCCCTCTTGAAAACTACGCTACAGCTCTCAGTGCTTTCCATCCCATATAGAGTTCTTATGGCTATTAGATGTCATACAATAATAACAATATGATACAATATAAATATACTCCATTCACGTTTTTAAAACCACATTTTTACACATATTTGAGAATAAAAACAATTAAAATAATGTCTCATTCCCAGTGAAAAAGTGCTTGTTAAAAGTTTTCATCTTTTCCAGATATTTTCGAAAGTTATGGCATTATGGCAGATCTTCGAAATCGAAAAAATTTTAGAATTTTGTTAGATCTTCAAAACAAATTAAGACATCGTGAAACGGTTTTCATTACTAGTGTTTTCACGCTAATCGAGCCCAGAACTCCTTTCAACGTTTTCACCTATCTAGACTAGAAGTACCTGAAACATTCCAAATCAAGCAATTTGGGATACCCTATATACCAATAACTTTAATCTCTATTTCTCGATATAATTCATTTCCTTAGTACGTTCATAACCAAGATAACGGTAGGATTTTCCCGGAGTAAGCTGAACTTGCGACTGTTATTGTTAACTCATTCATAAACTCCCTGAATTTATTTCCTCAAAAGGATTTTCCGACTGAGTTGTGGAAATTATGCCGGAAATCCGTAACCGAGGAAACTTTTATCGAGCATCCGAGGGCCCAGGCCGCGGCGACCGCAGCCAACGTATGAACACCCTCGTTTGTCCCTTCTGTTCTTGAGGTTTCCCAGAGGAAATTTCTCGAAACTCATACCAAAGTACGTGAAAGACGGAAGTTTCGTCGCTGTATCTGGAAAGTTGCGCTCTGAGGACAACGGGACTGCGGAACGCGACAAATATTGCGCTGCAAGACGAGCCACACTCAATTCCGAAGTAACCCCGAGATAATTGCCAAGTCTCTTACACGAGTACGATGTTTTCTGTCTTTATCTGTAATGGCGGATATGATTGACCTGTTTCTGATGTTCTTTGCGTTAAACCAATAAATAATCAAGAAGAGAGGGTGATTATGTGGCCCCACGTTGGGCGCCAATGAAACTTTTATTATTATTCTGAACGGGGGGCCTTATAGCTTGGTTCAGCCTTCCGGGAACTTCGATCACGAGGATTTCCTCTAATTTTGGTGTTGTTCTCCTCATTATAAAAAATGAAAATCTCAAGTTCATTCATCTGATTCACCTACCAAGTAAGATCTCAAGCCTTCTGCTTTGTCAAAACCAAAGGATTAGTGGTTTCCTTTATACATAGTACTCTCATGATATAATCCTCATAATTGTATTCTCTATTTTTCTGATGAACACTAATCCTGCTTCCCCAAAGCAGTCTGTCACTGTGAATATTGTATCGATTGATTAATTCTGCACTCTCTTATAGACAAGATTGATTGTTATAAAATTATTTTCTCATATTGTTTTTATCCCAATGATGAACACACTTGGGGTCGATTTCACAAAACTTGCACCACTAAATCAATTGAAGCCACCGCGATTCCTTAAAATTGGTGTGAGTTGACGTAAGGTTTTTTGGTTTTTTGATCGCACAATCGGGGTTTTGTGAAACCCACCTTCAGACAAAATTGAGCTTTTAACGCATGTATCTTCTCTTTTATTACAACTCAGTCTACTATGATGATTCATATTCAACTGTCTGTTTTTCTAATGGACAAAGATGCTCTCACAATAATTTTTTCATTGCCCGGTCACTGTGAACGTTGTGTTTGATTTTGAATTAGTTGAACTGTCTCAAAGTCTAAGTCTGACTTTATACGATCTCTTTTTTGAACTTCTCTAGACTAGCTCTGTTTTTAGTTGGATAATGTCACTCTGAGTTTATAGATGATTTTAATATTTGTATTTTTACTGTATTAGCTTCATTGCGGGTGACTTATTCATTTTATGATTGTGAATTATGCCAATAAATGTTTTACACTACCATATCAAACTCAATTATCTGGATACATTCTTTAACAGTAATTTTACAAAATCTGAACAACTCCGATTTTGAACACTACCCCATACTTTCAGGCGACGAAGTTACTAGATTATAAGAGCCTTAGCTGTCACCTCATGAAAATCAAGAACCTATTTCCCAATGCGAATGGTTCGTAGTTGCGCCAGCTCTGGACACTTGCATACCATGTGTTCAGCGTTTCTTCCTCAGATCCTCATAGTCTGCAAATTTGATCTGCTGAGGTAAAAAAGATTATTTTATCGGCAGTAAACAGTCAGCAGACCTACCATTACCCGAGTCTGAGCTCATGGCAGCTTTACGAGCTTCCTGGTGTAGGTAGGAGAAAATTACACAAATTTCTGAGCTTGCGCAAGTCTAAGAGCGTTGTTTTGTTTCCATTGTTGGATCGCTTTCTTATATTGGTCCTTTCACGGCCCACAGAATAGTTCAGGTCCAGCAGGTAGCTCTCCTCGTGAATTCATCGCCTTTTTCATTTCCTTCAATACCTCACCCTGGTACCTAAAGTACCATCACTTTGTTGCATCTGTTTCGGGATTCCCATGTCAGCTTCTGGATGTATGATTCCAGTCACCTAAGCGTGGCTTCGTTTCTAAAAGACTATATACATGCGCCCCTTTGTGGGCCCTTTGATAACGCTCTTTAGAATTGAACGATTTTCAGATATGATAGTTCAGTGATAGGTGGAATGTATAAAAAAATAAACTGGGATTAACAATGCAACAAACTGAGAGAAGAAGAAAATTTCCACACGATTTTAAAAACAAATATTATACATTCTCTGATTCATTTGAGATCAGGAATCGCTCAGAGAATAACACACTGAATGTGTTCACCATGTTGATCAGGCACGTAGAATAATTATGAAACCGCAATCAAACGCAGCGCTCATTAACGTAACGAGCAACGTAAAACCGTCACAAATTCAGCAATGTCGCATTCGATGTTTAATTTCGTCGCTCCAATACTCCGGATTCAGCCCCCAACGGCAGAAAAACTCATAACACAGACGTGAAGAACTCCAAATCCAAAAGTCAAAGAGCAACCGTTCGAAAAACTACAAAAGAACTGGAAACTCCATAAATCGTCGGCGCTCTCAATTCCCCGGATTTCGCGCATTCAAATCGACTCCGGCGTTATACAATTAACGCGCCAAAGTTTGCCGGATCCCCGATGTACCCGGAATTTAAACGGGTCGAAATGTACAGTCTTGGCCCGTTACTTAGCGAGGGGTTAATCCCGTCTGATGCACATAATCGGCCGGATTTATAACTACCTGGGAAGTTCTGGAAATTAGGAGGGGGGGCGATCGTTTGGGCTTATTGCACGCGAGCTGCTGCTGTGCATTCGGCGCGACAAAATTAATTTCTGAGGCGAAACTGCTGCTGGGGGTTTGAGCAGTTCAAGAATACGGTGATTGAGGCAGATGGAATTCGTACTTCTCCAGTGACTATGTAAATGTTAATTCATCAATGTTTTCTAGAGTTTCAAGGAAGTTCCACAATTCGTAAATTAAAGTTGTAAAACCTCAATGTCACATATTCTCAGTGTAGAAAACCATGGGAATCATAAATTTCTCAATTCGAATAGTTCAGAATGAGAAGTCAATACAATGTTGCAATTAGAATTGGAAGTGAATGGAAATACTTTGCTTATCAGTTATTCTACACATGATGGAAAGACAAATGAGAATTAATAACTGCCCAATCCTCTTGTTGTGACAATTGACATTCAAACCTCAAAGAGTTAGTCATTAGTCAGTTACTATAAACAGTTCTCACGCCATAAAAACGCTTATATAGCAGAAAAGAGTCGTGAGATGTAAAATCGTTGCTGAAATGTAAAATTGAGTATTTGTTCGTAGTCGGACACGTCTAACTTAGAGAAGGAGAAAAAAAATTTGATTCCCACAAACCTGATTGGTACTATACAAAAATTTTAGGTGTGAGGGACCACCCACCAGAGGTGGAAAGCAAATTGGTTTCCTAAGGCAGCATTTAGTTTATCTGGGGATTACGGTCGGTAAAGTCCTAAGATAACTCGGGTAATGGTTGAAGGCCGTGGAGGGAAAAAGATAAAGTCTTATTTTTGTAGTTAGAGAAATATTAGGGAGTTTCGAGGAGTAAAAAATCCTAATAGTGGGATTTTGGAAAAGGGAATTTTTGTTACTAATTAAAATTTTCGTGTCGAGAAGCGCGATCAAAAATTACGGTATTTATTGAGAAACGGGAGTGAAGCGTTTCGGGAGTGTTATTTCAGGAAACTTGGATTATTTCTACGAGGGAAAACAAAAGGTTAGAACTTCAAAATTTTATGTGTTGAGGATAGTTTGGGTCCAAAAGTCTTAGAATCTCTCACCTGTCATCACTTCACATTTAATTTGATTATTATTATTTCATCTTGAATTTTTAGGTCTTACATACAGACGTATGAATAACTAGTTATAGTAGTTATTCTATAGTAGATTTTTATCTAAGTTATTTCGATGGTTTCTATTTTCCCCAAAAACTTAATTCTCTACAAGAAAAATAGAAGCTGACAGACTGATCAACCGAGGCTTACCACAGCAATAATGGCTTTACAAGACCATTTTGCTACGCTGCCTCAAATATTTGAATTATGGTTTGAAGAAGAAGGTGGATCTGTTGCTATACGCCATTTTAGAGGCGTAGAAGAGAAAACGCCGTGAATTGTAGATGCTGTTAAGAAGGATCTCCACAGGACTGTTGGAGTATTTGTTTGGAGGGCTATTCCTGGTGCTTCTCATGTTTCTGCTCAAGAAGGGAGTATGCAGGTAAGCGTTATGATGACGATGTCTTACGAACGTATTAGCGTGGCCATCCCGTTAGCAGAAATTGAAGACCTTCAAAAATTTTCAAATTGTTTCAAAGACTGGAAGTAAAAACCCAAAGAGATGTAAGAAAATTCATCATATTATACTGAATACAAAATGGTGAATGCGCCTGTGTCGGGTTAACCCTTGAATATTAGTACATTGGGGTGCAAACTTCACTCAATTATTGTATCGCCATAAGCCCCACATACACGTTATGATGAAATTCGGAAGAAATGTCGAAGAACTCATAATACTCAAGAATTTTTGACTTGTTCATATATTCCAAGCATACATGCATGACATTGAATGAAGCATTTTTTGTCTCTACCATTTTTTCCAATTGTGCGCGGTAAAATATACAACTATCGAAAATTCATAAAAGAATTAATTTTCGAATATATCTCGTAAATGTTTTCTTCGAATGAAATAATTTCCGGAATAAAGGTTTTCATTGTTATGGTTGATCTTCTACGAACACAAAATTCCTCTCGCATGCATAATTTTTTCAATATGACCATTACTAACCATAACATTCCGTAACTATTCGAGTTAACTCGAAACCTCTTGACATATATGCAGGTATCATTCCTGTTAATGACACAGAATCATCTCACGCAGTAAAAAGTTAATTAACGAGAATAATCCGCATTGTATGCCTACCGACGAAGATAATACCTTGCATGTGTGCCTAAACACAACATGCTAAAGCAAACAATGCAATGTGCCAAGTCCTCTTGAATAATGGCATCATCACTTGACTAGATTGCGTGACCCACCCAGGAAGCGACTGAAAGGAAAAGGGATGCAGTCACAACGACTTCCTCCAAGCACCATGGTTGGGTTCAGTCACTTGTATCTTTGTGAATTTCTTTTCGTTCCAACTTTTTGTATTTTATTCGATTAACAGCCGAGGCAAGTTATACGTCGAAACCATTCGAAATCTACCATCAAATGAACAGCGAAGCTCTTCAACAAGGTGAAGGAATACCCTTTTTTATACTGTCGCTACCCACGACATAGAAGATGACTTTTTTAGATTAGCATTAACATCTCTTGATTAATAATAACATCCCTTTGATCGGTATGAAGTTATTCTTTCGTCGATTCCCAATGAAGGCTGTCTTCTAGAACGACTTAGTTCTCTCAAACCTCACTACGAAATAAGCCAAAATAACAAGTAGCTTTGTTCTCTTGGATCTCGAATTTTTGCGTTTTTTGCAGACGTCGGAAGCGATACCGCAAAAATTAATCGAAATAATAATTGATAGACGTCGACTATTAGATTCCCTTCATTTTGCGCTCATCAAATTATTATTCAGAAGGACCGATTACAAATTGGCGAATGCGCTAGTGTTGAAATACACTAACCCGCGTACACAGATTCTTTCTATTTTCATGATTCTTGAATCAAATGTCAATTTTACGAATCTCATCAAAAAAAAATCTGCAAGAGCAACCGTTTGTATGTGCGTTTAGGTGAATAAAAGTTTGAAAAAAAAGAAGTATTAGTGAGTTTAACGACGAACCGACCCAGCCAGAACCAACCGGTGTGTTAGTCTTCGGTGGGTTTTCACATTTTCAGAATGACATTTCTCGTAATATGTCTTTGTTTTTGGTCCTGAAAAATATTCTGTTTTCTTGTGTTATAACATGTTTGGTTTATCTATGGGAGATGATTGCCTTTCATTGGGGTCCCGTAGCGGTCTTCAAACATCTGAAGTGCCGAAAAATCATCACCTGGAAGGTCGTATCCGGTTTGAAAAAACCCTCACGACCAGAGAGTAACAATTTGTGGATTTTGAATTTGAATATCGAAGGAATTTCGAAGGACAAGTGTGATTACGTCTCCAAATTAGCTGATGAACATGGTATCAAAGAGATTCTTCTGCAAGAAACCCACACGGCAACAGAAAAAAATCCTCGTGAAAGAGGACAGTTGAAAGGTTGTGTATTAATTGATTTTTTACAAGTTTAGCTTGTTATGTTGAAAAATTATAAGTTTCGTAACTTTCAACAGATTCGGAAAGAGGAAATTGATGGAGTTTTTTTTTATTCCTTTCAAATTTTGTGACATTTCTGTAATAAATATCTATAAACCTCCGAACATTATTTGACCAAGAAATCTTAATGTTGATGTTTTTTAAAGTAGCAAATGCATTTCCAAAATGCATTCGATTCATTCTGAATAATCGGTTTCTTTTCTGCTTTTGTCTTTTTTCATTTCAGATTAAGAATTACGAGTGGTTTTGGGAAGCATCTGTGTATCCGAGCCCATCGACGGATAACATGAAGATGATCACACTGATGTCTTATTTGATATTTTATGTTATTTTGTTTACGGGGACGCAGGTTTTTTTGGCTGAGGTTTTTTCCCCTGGCTGTATAGTATCGTATGATACTAGTGTTGATAGTATCGTATGATTCTATAGTATCACACAAAGAATGTTATGATTCCCCGTTCTTTTTTTTACCTCAGCTTAGGTACTTTTTGTTTCAACATTTATTGTATTATTTTAGCTCTCTTTTTCATAAGAATATATATATATATATATATATATATATATATATATATATATATCTCATCAAATCATAAGGATGCGATATCTCTTCAAGTTGGTCAACCATAACAAGAAAAAATACTCATCTTTCAACTTGTAATTCCAGAAACAGAGTCTTTGTCCTAAACTATTCATTTTCGGAAACTGTAAAATGCAATTCATCATCATAGAGCTGTAATCCTACCAATCTCCTTATGAACCTCTGAAAAACGATGCCGAAAACGGTTGGCCGACAAAGAACTGAATATCTTCGTGATCTTCGGGACCTCGACAAGATGGTCGCCTTGGGTAATAAGAAGCAAATTGCCCAAGGCACCGATTCATCATTGGTTAACACAACACGTAGCGCCTCATCACCATATTCATGAATCTTTAATTACGATATTCCGAGCGAAAGCTTCAACACGGCAAAATGTCCAAACGTGTTTTTGGCAGCCGCTTTCTATATTGCCCGCACGTCATTCGATGTTGCGAACGAAAATAGGCGTCTTGATTGGTTCCGAGAGATCCCAGCAATCTAGAAAATCAGACTAAAGTCGATCGAAATTCTGCATAACATAAAGGGAAACTTTCGAGTTAACATAGAACGGAATGAGTTGAATACAGGGAAAGAAAAAAACCTATTCCAGGCACTCACCTGTGCATGACATCCTACGTAATCAAGCCATTAAAAACCATGAGACACGTTTATTTTCCATTACAGAAATAGGTATATTCTACCTAAACTCACCTACAATTTTTCCCAACACCGATAAAATTGATCCAAATTGTTTGGTGCAGTCCACTCGACCGAGAAGTCATTCGTTTGAAAGTTTACTCATTCGAAAATAGCGCCCACTTTCTCCAGATTGGTCATCTGATCGGAATAAAATTATCTGTCATCTCCATTTATTAACCTTTTATGAAATCTGAAGAGATTATTCGGCTCAGAAAAGTGTTGATATTGCATAACCAAGAAAACGATGACGCTTTATTTTAATTATCTTCAATTTTGAAAATCAGGATGACCAATCGACTGATACCAATACAAATTATGAAATGGATTCAATGTTGAAATGCATTGAATATTCTCCGAGGATTCAATGAATTAATTATTCAGATAGGTATGTCCTGAATGAAAAAAAAAATAATTCTATTCAGATGGAAAAAAATGTAACAACATGAATCAAAACGAAACATCAATCTTCTCTTGGGTTGAGCAATAATATCAACTCTTTGTGATATTTGCCTAGTCTCTCGTAAACATAACAAAAGGTTACATAGAGATCACAGACGATTGCACTCTGGCCATTTTCGAATGACTGATCCTTTGGTGAAGTGAACTTTCGAACGATTGACTTTTCGGTCGAGTGACGCTTACCCAAATTGTTGACAGAAATCGATGTGCTCATGAATTTTCAATGCGTTTCTCAGTTCATCCGCAATATTCACCTCACCACCAATTAAAATCATATCAACAAGTTCATTATTTGAATAAATGGGCGGCAGAATAATTATTATATTCTGTTTCCTGTGTGCTAAATTTTATCGACAACTAGGGAAGAGAATGAATATGATCATGAGTAAATGTGGACAGCTCTCACGTTGAAGAATAAGGAACGTCTGCGTCGCAATATTGGAGCCCTTTTACATTGGCTTTGACAGTGTTGTATTAAAAGAAGTAAGATCGGTGTTAGTGGAAAGTGCTTATGAGAAATTATGCATCGTTTGAATTTTCATCATTTACTGTCGTTTCACTATACATTCGACTGTTACTCGCGCAATGTGATTTAATTAAATTTCATCAAACGTAAAAGCTATATTGTTCGATGCCATGCTTTTTCACCAGAAGGATTTCATTGTAGCGAAAAGTTTAGAACAACTTCAAATTGTATCCGAATCGCTCATTATTTAGTTCATAACTTGTTCGTGCAAGAGTAACGTGTTTCAGATTGTCTAAAAAATCAATCAAACCTAGCATGGAAGTCCTTACGCTGCGCCATTTTGCAACCACCCCACAGAATTACAGTTTACTGTACTCGTCGATTCAGAACTCTAAAGATCCCCGTACCCAAGTTTTTCGCGGCGCCATCTAGCATAAACTCTCGGTAACAATGTGCGTAAAAGAAGGACACTCACCTTGAAAAACGGCCGGCAAAGCAGATCCCGGAGTTCCTGCAGGTCCCTGCTGTCGGCGTCTCTCCTGTGCTCCAGCTCTCTGAGGGCGTCCGCCGCGTCGCGCGCCCTCTGCACGGCGTCGCAAGGCGGCACGCGGGTAGGTGTCACCACCCGCGTCGATATGCGATCGAACAGCTGAAAAGGGAAAGGGGAAATCGTTACCTGCACCTTTCGAGACGGTGGTTAAATGACCCTTAGTTAAATAGACGGATTGTCAATAACAGCAGCGCCAAGTCAAGAGTATGAATTTGTCACGCAACTGTTTAGAAAATTAGTTGAAGGAAATTTTCTGTACCTGCTGAATCGAACTGATATTTCTTCAAAATTCTACATTGTGGCGACTTGTTACGCTCCCAAAATGTCAGAGCAACCTCAGACCATTCCCACTGAACCCTTAACTAAGATTCGTAGATTTATAAGAAAAAAGCTCTAACATTTCAGGAGCGAAACTAGTATCCCTAATAAAAACTAAAATGAAGAAAACCTGGACAGATTCATTGAATTCATAGATAAATATCAACCTTTATTTTGAAGTATGTAAAGCACACCAACAACATCTAATTCTACACATACATCTAAATAGTGTCAACAGAAACTATAACTTAAATACTTTCCCCACCTATTGAACATCAATTCAAAGACTCTAGAAGATAGTAGAGGGTTCTAATTCAATGAGCATTCCTATCAGAATAAGAAGAATAATAAATTCATTGAATCACCTCCAAATGGCTTACGACTGAAGTTTCTCAGCCTTATTTCTTCTAATTTTTCTAAATATTTCGTCTCATATTTATAGCCTGACATATGTATTGCGAAACCGGCCTTGTTTCTGAAGAAAAAAATGTCTAATGTAGAACAAACCAAATTTGCTACATTCAAAGCTTCCAAGAGAATAAATATGATGGCACGAATCTTCGCAGAGACCAGTCTAGATGAAGCAAACTAGCATCAAGAAGTCCTTCAGTACTTGACTGAGTAGAGAAGAAAATTGAAAAAGGGAATCAACCACCAAAATCCCAAAGGAAAAACTAACAAATGGTATAAAGCTAGCTTTAAAATCAAAACCACGAAAGATGCTTTTAACCATCAGGGAGTGTTATCGATGTTCACTATCTTGAAACCTCTGCCGAACATAGGGCCGTTTGCACCGTTTTGGCTTAGTTGCTAAGCGTCACTTTAGGTCCGGTTTTGCAGGTAGTTTAGAATGTTTAAGTAGCACTGTAACTCTGAGCCAAGGCAGAGCGAACGGCCCTTAGTCATGCATTCTGACCGTCATACTGCGATCAAAACACTCATGTCATCTTCTCTAAGATGATATTATGTAATGCCGAAGAGAAACGAAGTAGGCTGGAATGTCAAAGTCTATTAAGTCTGGATTTTTGGTCTTGAAATCAATCAAAAGAAATGAACTCTTTCCATTGGCTCAGAAACTGTCTATGGTAAAGGAGTAAGTACCACAAAAGAGTGTTTCTGGATAGGCACAAGGGAAAAACAGACATATTTTGGCGACTTTGTAGACCTTGCAGTTTAAGAGGGACCTGGATATTAATGCACCTGAGGAAGCAGAGAGAAATTATTTTATTCTCCTTCTAGAGTTCTTTGGAATTTCAGACCTGGAAGGATGATAGCAAAGACTACGTTGTGGCCAGATCAGCTATGGTGGGTGACAAAATAATGAACTTTCATTAAAATCTATGTACAAGTAAAAAGATGATCTAAAATAAAGGACAATCGCAAACATTGAAAATGGCTGAATATTTTGAACAATTGATAATTATTAGAAAAATAGTCACATGAAGCGAACACTTTCTCAAAGATGACTTCATGACTTAATTTGAGAAGGATAAAAGTCCAATCTTCGGACTCATTTCCAAATGAACGCTGACAACAGTGCCACTCTCTCTATGTCATGGGAAGGGTCAGAAACGACATCTGATGTCAAAAGATTCAGGAGAGATGCAATGTAAGACTGCATGATGGGAATACTCACCTCTAGTATGGCATGTAGATGAGTGTCGTCCAAAAGTTCTAGCAGATGCGCTCTCTCATGAAAATGCGACTCCTGAAGGCACTGAATATCGTCTAAAGCATCCAAAATTGTAGCAACCGCTGAAAAAAAAAAACCTTTTCAGAAAGTCACTCGCAAATAGGAAACAAGCGGTGGGTTCAACGAACCCAGTGAAAACCAACTCTCAATGTGAAAGACAATTAAAAAAGCAATTTCTCAGTTTCTCATTTCAACCGTCCTGAAGGATCGGATATCTAGCGAAAAGAGTAGAAGCGTGAAATTCCACAACAAGCTGTGTTCCACAGTGCGTCAAATGAATATCGGTCGAGCCAGATTAAAACTGAAACTAGGGCGGCTATTCGATACCCTCAAGTATGTACGTCGTAACCGACGTTCGGTTGTTCAACTTTCCACTCTTGAATATTTCACGATGTTTGGCAACAGCTTTCCAGTTAAGATATAAAGAAAGAACACTTGAGATTGGCTCTACAATTCAAGTCGATACAGATTCCGAAATTAGGTTTCTTGTATTGCACCGCCAAATCTTTTGCACCCTTTCATACTAATCTCGATGCTACGTCGTCTACAGTTCGTTCTTCAAGTTCCAGAGTTCTAATGATCTCCAGTATCTAGAATTGCTCCACAGAGGTTACTTCCTGGCTCATCCGGAGCATTTTTTCGCGCTGCCTTGAGATGGTGAGAAATTCGCTAGCTTGGATATTTTGCTGGAGTCTAGAGTACCTTTCCTATATCCCTGAAAGATTCTAGGCTGATGAAAGGATTTCGCAGTCTAACAGAAGTGAACATTCCCTGCCAGTTA
Organism: Hippodamia convergens; assembly: GCA_038502775.1. Lineage (NCBI taxonomy): Eukaryota > Metazoa > Arthropoda > Insecta > Coleoptera > Coccinellidae > Hippodamia > Hippodamia convergens. Next base: position 437,811 of record CM076607.1, read on the forward strand.
CTCCCTTTGTAGGATCAAAACCATCTGTGTACCATTCACTGGTATTCTTTTAAGTTTTGGGGGTTGACTTCCTTTGCCGATATTCCTTTCTGCTAAGTATTGTGATGGTAGTTTTCTCTATCATCTTAACACTCAAAGGCCATGTTCTCTAATTCCTTAATCTGCCATTACCTGTAGCTTAGCTAGATATTTCCAGAATCTCTTCATTGGCTAAGATACATCGGATATCGAGTCTATATGTTAGATGCAGAGGTGAAGCCCTAGTTGAACATAGTTCCTGGTCTGACTTACCGCCTCATACCAAATTATTGGCCGTTTATCTCACAATCATAACGTACTATTATCTTATCATTTCATTCCCGAATCTCTACAGCAAGCCATAAAATATTATTCGCCTTACTACCAGTAATATTATTTCAAACAAGCTAATTATTCGAGATTATTTCCAGATATTCAACCTCGGATTCAAACTATATGATGTCTTCAGTTAGAAAGACTTGTGGATCCAGTATACGGAGAGCATTGCAATTCTACATTCAATATGGCAATAGGGATCGAATAAAGTGTCATTTGCAATTGTCGCCTTGTTTCCATCTGCCTTTCTGAAAGAATCTCAAGTATCGAGATAGCGATATTGCTCATCGTTCGCTTCTAGACAGAATCGAAATCCCTATTCAATGTTTTCATCAACATTTCGCAGCACTTCAGATGTGTTGTAAGGATTATCATATATCACAGTTATTCCTAGCAAGATGTGTTTTTAGGAATCGATTTCCTGCTAAGGCCCATGTTATTCAGATTTCACAGGTGTTCCTTGCTCTAGCAAAAACTTTTTTACATCGTTCATCGTTTCCAGGTAAGCAAGATCGATAGAGAGAGAGAGAGAGTAGAAGTATATTCTGTTCAAGAATAATTGACATCTCGTTCAGATGTGGGAGAAATCAATGACTTGTGACTTTTTTTGTTCAGCAGACCGAATATATTATTAATTCAGTTTTTTCATAGGCACAAATAGGAGGAGCGTGTCCCTATTCCAAAAATAGATTTTTCCTTATTCTAATATGAGCCAAAAATTATTTGTTGTTAATGAATGTATAAATTTGAATCTCCAATATTTAACAATAGACCCCAGTATTTTTCTGAAGGATAACAATATGGAATGTTTGTTGTATCTTGCGCCCCTCCAGGAAATAACAATGTGTTTGGATTGAAGAATTGAAAATGAACATCATTTTTTCTGAACTATCACCGAAACCAAACAAACATGGGTAATGGGGTAACGCTTATATCGTAAATAAGTTGTTATAAAAAAAAGTGGCCACTACCGTTAGGGACCGACTGTCATATATACCAGTATAATAGGACGGCGACGCCTTTGATGATAATATGTACATTTCCCTTGTTTACAATTGCATATTTCATTGATGCTGTGAGTTTTTTAACACCAGAATTTTTTTCGCCGCCTAGAATAACACAACTGGTTAGTTTTTGCCAGATGTAGTTTACTCATAGAGAAGAGTGCACCGAGCGACTGAGCTTCTGAATCAGATTTTACATACTGCAAATCGTTGTTGTACGAGTGAAATATACACTGTGTTTCGAGACTTATTAAATTAGTGATTAAATCCGTTCTAATAGTTGATCAAGATTAGTTGTGGATTCATTATGCATTGTAATATTGCACTGTCGTAAATGATTCTGCAAATAACAAGGATGTTACATATAAGTTTTTTCAATATTTATAGTGCAGTTCCTCTGTCGAATTTTATATAATACAGTTTGTCACAACCAAAATTCATACAATTCGAACGGTTTCTTCGATAAACGAATAGGATGTATACAATTTACAATAAATAATTTTCCATCGAAAAGAATTATTGTTTCTTCGCCATCGTATAAAAACATCTCCTACTTGTTCGAAGTGGAGAAAAAGCCTTTCACTGTCAAAATGTTTCCTTTTTCATGTCTTTTTCCAATATGTTTCTCGAATAAAAAAAAAACTGCCTAACGTCTCCAATTCACATAATACTAATTTTTGCCACGAGGGTTTGAGATTTTCTCTTAAATTATAGGAACGTGGAATTGTCTTTTTGCTATCAATGAAAGAGAAATGAATTAAACTGCAATGAATTTCAGGGAGCCTGAAAATTCTTCTAAAGTTGTGCCCCCATAAAAAAGTTATTCCTGACTATGTTTTTTTGTGTATGTTCTTCATTCAATCGACGAATCAAATTTGAATTTGAGTTTTTATATGAAGCTTGTGTTCGTTAACTAGAAATGAAGCCATGCATCGAATTTCAAAGATCGAAAATTGTTTCAACGTAACATAGTCGCTCTTCCTTTCAAAAGTAATTAAAATAATAACCAACAAACGAAACGTAAAGAATATCAGTCATTCAGTGGTGATTTCTTTTTTGAATTAATAAAACCAGACACCCTGTTAACGCAAAATGTGAAAAGCATCAGTTTCCCTGAAGCAGCCACAAAAAATGCATTTCTCAGGTATGCCTGAGAATTCCAATTCGATATGTCGAATTGGAAAGTTAGTAGAAACTTTATTAATTGCGACAACAAGTACTGAGGGGAACTTGGAAAAACACAGTTTCCGTCGATTTTATATTTATTAGGCTACTCTGTTGGACACATACATAACTTCAGATATTACACTGTTCAACCCCTACAATTACGCAGTATGAAAATGTCAAAGTTCACGCAACCTGTAGACAAAAACCATGCTAACCTCCGAGTTACTCCTTAACGCTCAACGGATAATTAGGAAAAAACATCCGTTCTTCTAAGGCGCCAGACTCCACTGCCTTTTGTCCCCTCCCCCTAGACCATTATCCTGATTGACCACCTGCTTTTGGGGCGTTAAAATTAAATTTCGCCCCCGACATCTGAACTTCTTCGTTCTTTCCCCCCCTAAGCGCTGAGTTACATCGTCGTGTCGAACATTCACTGGATGTCATCAACCCGGAATCCTCTTTCGCAAACTTCGGCGAATTATCGAAAGCAATTAGGGTGAGGAGTCGATGATGGTTAGAACGATGGAATTCGATGAAGCGCGAATATTGAGTTTCTTCGAGTTCGGAAAGGGGACTCGCGACTCGAGAGATATTCAGGGTGAGCAAACAAGTCTTGACAGAACATCGTTAATCGATTCTACATAGCAATTGTTAAAAAAACTGTAGTTCGGATCAGAGCTGCGCCACCACATTGTGTTGTAAAGACACTCGAGGCACTTCAGCAGAAGTAATCTTAGTAATCTCCAAAGTCCTCCAGAACAATTCTGCGGATTATGAGCACTAAGCCCTTCCTCAATCTTGTCGCAAGAGGAACATATACGATCGACGCCGACGCCTTTGTACCCTGAGATCTACATCATTTCCAATTGTAATTCAGAAATTGTCAATTGACATTCTGAAAACATCACTTGTATTTCAGATAACTCATAAGTCAATTTCAGGATATTATGTCATATGAAATTCAGATTAGTCAATAGAATTTCAGAAAACATCAGATGTATTTCGGATTAGTCATTTCAATTTCCGAAATAATCAATTGTATTTCAAGAAACAGAAATAAAACAATGATAATAAATGAACTTCAATATTCACGTGAAACATTTAATCTTTAACACAAAACTGAAAAAATTTGAAGCCATACAGGCATGTCTCCCATCGCAATAGCATCTTATCTCGATCAATAATATTTTCCAGTTATGTTAGTCTTTTTTCCGTAACCCTCAGTGGCACACTCTTTGGATTTCTGAGGTTTGTTTTTACGTAAGTTCTTATTTTCGACCATAACATTTCAATTGGATTGAGCATGGGAGAATGAGGGCTCATCCGGAGCAGTACTGCTTATATTTGGGTGATTATTGTCTCCTATCTCGAATGGCATGCAGCATTATCAAAGACGATCACTCAATCTGATAACTGGTTCCTCATATCTTGCCACTGTTTCAACAAACTCTCAACCCATTCATTTGCTGAGAGCACTGTGAATGAACCTCGTAGTCTCTCCTTGGCTAATACACCAGCTGCAGACACTGTTGTCAATTGTACCTCAAATTAAATTTGTACTCAATTTGACTAATTATCATTAGGTATTATGTGCTTCCTGAAGCTACGGTGTTAGGTGAGAAATCGATTGGGAAGGTTTAGCATATTCATACTAAAATCAATATTTGAAGAAATGAAAGAGCCAGCACAAAGAGATTTGACCAGATTATATTGGGTTTATTCATACATGGAAACATACCTGATTGAATAAGATGATATATGATTGAGGATATGATAATTATTATGAAAATGAGTAATATATGACTCAAAATCCGACTTAAATTTAAATAATATTCGAACTTTCTGAATTTCAAATTAACAATTTTGAAATACAATTAACTAATCTGAATTTCATACGACATATTCTAAAATTCAATTGACTAATCTGAATTACATTTGATGTTTTCTGATATTCAATTTCTGAAATTGAGGGTGACTAATCTGAAATACAATTGACGGTTTCTGGATTACATTTGGAAATGGTGACCCATGAGTTTATTGTCATCTTTTTCTTAAATATTCCAATTAGGGATTTCATAAAGTGGGCTGAGTTATCGCGAGATTTTCTTGAAAATTGTTGCTCAGTCCTAGCGACTCTGGAGTGCTTAGTTCTCGAAGCACTAATATTCATACTCGATACAACTCTGTTTCAGGCACATCCATCCATTTTGCACTGTTATTTCCAAGCAAATCATTCTGGTATGTATTCCTCCCAAAGCATCCGAATATCTTTTTTTCTTTCGTTCTGCCTTTATTTCCAATCATTCCAACCTACGTATCCAATTTTCCGAAGCAAAAAGAATAATGAAAACCCGTTCATTTCCAGGCGAGATTCTTCCAGCACTCATCCGATATTAAAATCGTTTTTCCATCAACACGGCAGATGTTGTCTCTAGACAACGTAGCCGTGAGAAATCTCATATTTCAACGCAAACTTTCCGTGCCGATATCAATTACACGGTCCGCGGAGCTTTCAGATGGGATGCTGCCGCATAGTTCGATCCTCTCGACATATTCTTTCGTCAGTCTGTACCTCCAGGACACTGTTCGGTGCCCCTGCGGAGTCAGGCGTACCACTCTATGCAAATAGATGAGAGAATATTCCTCCAACCTTGGCGGTGGATGTTCGGAGTCAACAATGCGAGCTGATGAACCATTCTGCTCGGATGAAGTCTTGTTGAAAATGTTTCTTGAGAAAAGATACGTAATCATTTAGTTTGCACGTTTTTTTCTTCTTTGTATTACGCTCTATATTCCACGGAATTATGCAAATATTGCTTGAATATCTTGCCTTGGTAGGAGACGTCTTGGTCTATCCTTGTAGGTGGGTATTGGTGAGTCACCAATGGTTTACTACAAGGTTCTGTTTTAAGTTCTGCTCGTTTTCCTGGTGGTCATCAACACGATCTGATTCGGTTTGAAAAATGCAGTATTCTTCACCCGGAGAAAAGTAATACTACTGATCAGTATCTGATTTATGTTTCCTCATGTTAGAAATATCTTCTCTAATGCTAAGAATATTTAGAACTCTGTATAACATGGTCCAGCACTTCTGGTCACGAACAGCTCTGGAATGAAGTGATGATGATCTTCACATTAAATGACACTCACTATACAATGAGTTATAGTGAACTGATATTTATCAAGTGGAAATCTTCATTGTTAATTCTCATTCTTGAAATTCTTCTAACTTTAATAGTTCCAAATTCGAAAGATCATCGTAATAAATTTGTTCTGAACTGACGACGTTGGTATTTTAAGCCTATAACTGATGGCATGTGCATCTAATTGATTAGAACTGAATTTCAACTTGGACGTTGGTATGATAGCTCGTGACTGTATAGTCCTGTGTGGCTGGTGAAGATTACTTGGTTAGAATTGCGTTTCAACTTAGACGTTGGTATGATAGCTTTCTACTGTAGAGAACGTGATCTTTGATAAACAAAAATATATTCAATAGTGGACGACATATTGTTTATGCCGATTCCAAAAAATCTGGGGGCACGGTAGTGCTCTCTCAGGGAAAATTTCCCCCACATTTTGAAAAAGGGGATAAAATTGAGCGCTCGTAAAACGCCTCATGGTTTTTTACACCAAATACAATTTCCCTGTAATAAGCTCAACCACAGTTTCCATTGTGCAATTTCCTGTTGTGATCATTTAATAATGATAGGATTCTTCATACAATTGTTGTGATGGCAGCTCTCAATTACATCACCATTGCAGCTTGAACCTAGGTAGGTAAAGGTATATTTCTATATTTCGTACATTGTTGGTTTTGAACATGAATTGTTAATTAGTTTGACTTGAAATAGATCTCGCAATGATTATATTCATTTATTATTGGGGAAAAAATGAACGAAATGAAAGGATTTTGTCAAATGCAATGTACAAAAAAAATTGAAATCCAACCAAAAACATTTTCTTGTAAAATATTACCAAGACTAGGCCGTATTTCTAACATTGTCAAAAAGTTATCAGATCTCATGTAGAGCCAAGCTTCTAACTCTACACTCTTCATCTTCACAAGTCCTTATTTCACAAACTCTTTGCCTTCGTAAAAAATAAGTGACTATTGTATAACATAAAAGTTATGACCAGCGAATGAATTTTTCACCTTACGCTCACGTGGCGCAAGAGAAACGGCCAAGTCACTTATTTTGGCCAAGGCATAGAGTTCTCTACTTGAGATCTGATAACTTTTTGACCATGTTAGAAATACGGCCTCGTCCTGGAAATATTTTACATGAAAATGTTTTTGATTGTCTTCTTCGATGTACAAGAGATTTCAATCTGGAATTGCTTGAAAAATAACGATTCAGGAAATAAAAGTTCATTGGAATTGTAATAGATCTTGACTCAAGAATGCTCCCCTTTTTTGCTATCAGAGACATTTACTCCTGTTGCCAAATAATTCTCTGTTTTCGAAACAACGTTGCTTTTGTCCTGCAGATTCAGAATCTACTACTGCTCTATGACGGGAAGGCTTTTTTTTCGATTTTTGAAAACGTTTGAACCCGCTAGTCTCTATGATAGTTGAACCTGAATTCGTCAATAGAAAGTTTTTCTTATCGTTGAGAATCATTTTCAATCCAAATCGGAATTCACGGACTAACAACAGAACTACCAAGGATGTCGAAGTTTCCATCTGCATACCGAGAAATGTCTACTCAATGTTAGTTGTTTATGTACTATCCCCAACGAGCTATGACCTTCCTGCACACCGCAGACTTCGATCAATATAAACTGAGGGTAGCAGTGACTCGATATATAATCCACAAATTCTCTGTGAATAAAATATTGCACACGAAGAGTAAATGAGTATAGAGGCTTGTGCCAAGCGCGAAATTATGGTTTTTCAGAGAACGTGGAACGATCATGTTCTCTGGTTTGATCTCTAGACTCAATGGGTGATAATCATGCATTGATTATCAACTAGCTGACCCGGCAGACTTCGTACTGCCTCAAAAAAAGCAATTCTAATATCATAATTAACTCTTATGGTATATTACCTTGAAAGTGGACATAAAATTGTCCTGTACAGTATGTGTTGCTCCAAACGTTGTCGTCTGGAAACAGCTTTTGAATGTTGGCCAAGAACTGTTTAGAATCATTTACTATCCCAGAAACTAAAGAGCGAAAGGGATCTGGTGGCAATTGGTAATTAGATAAGCTAGCTGGCCCGGCAAACATTGTTCCGCCTTAGAGATGAATAAAGTTGTTTTTTTTTTCAAATGAAATATATTAGGTGAAATACAAAAAAAACAAAAGTACAAAATATACAAAAAATTTAATTGTAATGAAATAGCTCAATAGCTATCTCAGTTAATATTGGTAGTCACAAAAGTTCAAATGGGCAAATTCGCAGTATATTTTATGGGCATTCAGAATTCAGTACTAAGAATTGCATTAAGGCACCGTTAACCTAAAAATTCCATGTGAATTGTTGTTTTTCAAATGGCACACCCTGTATTTTATTTTCCTAATCGGTAGAGCTCTTTCTTCTGATTTCAAATATTTATACATACTTTATTGAGGTTTTTTTCGACAGTTTCTGAAAATTATTGGTTTTTTTTGTCTAAATCTAAGGCAGCTGTAGAATGCCACTCGAGAATGTTGTGATTTATTTATATCGGCGTTCCATTCTATGGCCTCCTGATAGTCCCTTCTTAATATCAGTGAACACTTTTTTTATGGGGATATTTGAAATATAAAATGCCCGTCCGCAAAATATGGAAGAAATAAAATTCAGAATAGAAGAAGAAATTGAGAACCTCAATATATTCCATGAATGTTGAGGAAAATGTTCAAAAAGATATCGACTCTGTCTAGAAATAAATAGGGGTCATTTGAATCCCTAGTTGAACTTTCAGTTAATAAATAAATAATATAAATATCAGGTGTCATTATCCGCGGTTCCTTTGATATGAGGCATTCTACAACTGCCTTTGATTTATAAGAAAATATCTATATTTATAGAAAACTGCCAGAGATACTCTCAATAAGGTGTATTTGAAATCAGAAGAAAGAGCTCCACCGCTGTTAACCAGAGCGACATCTGTTGGCGTTATTCGCAAGAAAGAAAATTATTTCCTATATTTTTTTCTATTTTATCAAATTTTTCAGGGTTTTATGGTATTTTATGTTAACCCCGCCGTAGAAGAATCCAACAAAAAAACTTTCATAAAAAACAGTTCATCCAATCTTGAGTTATAAATGGTGTAACAAACAATATGGCCGACTGAGTTTTATATATTAAGATGATCATCATGATACCATTGACCTTTTTCTCCAATCGAGATTACGGATTTTGGATATTTCATCATCCTTGGATGTTTTCAGGAACCATCTTTTCCTCAGTATACTGACAAAAACATATTGACCTAGGATATAATGAAGTGTATGTTCATTTCAAAATACCCAGAATGCCAAACACAAATCGAAAACCAAGCAGCTATCCATGCGCTCACATGATGCAGGGCAACCAATCACTCGGTTCAATCTATCAATAATCGAAAAGCGAGTTGAATTCTTGAACAAGCTCCTTCCCGTGGCCGAAAACAAACGAAAAAAGACAAAATCCACTCGGTATTCCGTGACCAAACGGCAGAAACGGAATTCTTCGTATCCAATATCTCCTCCCTGTCCGAAGGCCTCCCTGAATATAGGAAGGGTACCCCGCCACATTTTCGAGGGATTAAATGTGCGACCCCTGCGGATGCACACCGTCTCGCTTATGCCGCCCATCTATTGTCCACAAATTTATTTCCCTTATCGCTCGGTGTGAAAACAATGAGCTTTCGTAGCCACCGCTCGCTGTTCCGCTCATTTGATGGCCGATTTAGCGGCCTTTAAATGGCCATATAAGGTCGGATCGATCATGCGGAGCAACAAGTGAAAGAAGTGTTAGGGTCGATATTAGGGAACGCTGCAACGATTGGTAAATGAAGCGTTGGTGGTTTTCCACTGAAAATTTTCAAATTCTAGGGGAGGAAGAGAACTTGAATATTCACCGAAATGACCTCCATCTGATTTCTAATTCTCCCTACTTCGGAATACAACTCTCCCCCCTTTATTCCAGATTCAGAAAATTTTATGAAACTAGAAGTATACCGGAAATAGCTGAACAAAAGCCAACACACCTCTTCACCGATTTACCCATTTCATTCAATTTTTTAACTTTGTGAAATTTACCTAGGGAACTAGGAAAATCAAGAAACCTAAACAACATTTAAATTTCATGGAGAATCACTGTTGCCACTGGATGGGGAATGGCGATTGGTTTTCGGCTGTAAGGGCAGTAAAGGGCATGTTTAGAAACTAGAAACGTCGTGATCGTTAATCGATTCCAACCTATAATAAATGTTCTCAGGGTTCATCATTCATGTGATCAGTTAAATAATTATTGCGAGTCTGAGCGATACGTGGTGTATTAGTTATCAAGTAATTCTTGTGTACAGAGTGGGCACATTTCGATGTTTTAGCATTAGAACTTTTGAACCAGAGGAGACAGACAAAATCTGTTACCCCATTCTCGAACTCTTTTTCGGAGAAACTAACAAGAGTAGTATTCATTTTTGACTACCTTCTTTTGTTTTCGAGTTATAAGCGAAAATTGGAAAAATGGCGATATCGGAAAAAATTTATATCTCCGCTAATACTGATGATACAGCTCTGAAATGAAAACATTATAGAGACACTTTTTTACGTAGAATCCACGGGCATGCTCGTCTTTCTTGCACCATTTTTAATTACGAAGCTATGACCCAAAGTTATGTTTTTTAAAATGAAAACAATATATTTCTGTGCCATTTTCTGAAAGCTTAATTTTTTCTGATTTCAAAAAAACATAACATCGTTAGGTTTGTATCAATATGAGTTTATAAATTGGTCAAAAACCTATTTTCATGTGAGTCACAATACTTTCTATGGTTTCAACTGTTGATGATCACAGAAAAAAAGGGCTTCCTATAACAAGAGCAATCTTCTTCCGTCAATCTCATTATTTTCTAGTCTATTATTCTTCGATCTTGGAGACATTGAGTGAAGAGCATAGAAATGAAAAGACTAATAGAAAGAGATACATAGAAAGTATTGAGGCTCAGATGAATATAGGTTCTTGGACTTTTTTTTTACTCATATTGATACGAACAATACGATGTTATATATTGTTGAAATCAGAAAAAATTGAGCTTTCAGAAAATGGCACAGAAATCTAGTGTTCCTATTCAAAAAAACACAACTTTAGGTCATAACTTCCTAATTAAAAATGGTGCAAAAAAAAACGAGCATGCCACTGGATTCTACTTAAAAAAGTGCCGGTATATATATTGTTTTAATTTCAGAGCTCTATCATCTGTATTAGCGGAGAAATAAATTATTTCCGATATCACCATTTTTTTTATTTTCGCTTATAACTCGAAAACAAAAGAAGGTAGCAAAAAATGAATACTACTCTTGTTAGTTTCTCCGAAAAAGAGATCGAGAATGGGGTATCAGATTTTGTCTATCTCCTCTGGTTCAAAAGTTGTAGTGCTAAAACATCGAAATATGCCCACCCTGTACATAACGATAGTGCTTCGAGCTATTTTATTCATTTCAAATTTTGGCGAGAGGGTAAGTTTGTAAGGTTACATTAAGGTTAAAAACAAAGACTAATAATTGTACATTTTTAGTTGAGCTGCAATGCCATCAATTCTAGCACAGAACGCTCAATACTGAAAGGCAAAGAAATTTGCAAGCTCATTATTTTCCAGAATAAAGTGAACAACTGAATGAAAACCAAAGAACTCGACGTAATCTAGCACGTGTAAATTTTGTCATTGAGTACATTTACCTGCAGCAATGGATTACAGTTCATTTCTCATAACACCCATAGGAGCAATGAACCTGGATTGTGTTGTGTGTTTGTTCCACCTAGACTTTAGTAGTGACTGCATAGTCCTGTGTGGCTGGTGAACGTAAAGTTGATTAGAGCTTAGTTTCAATGATACGTTGGTATTATGATAGCCCATTACAGTGTAGTCATATGTAGCTGGTTAAGTTTAAGTTGATTATAACTCAGTTTCAACTTGGACGTGGATATGTTAGTCCGTGACTGTAAGGTCCTGTGAGGTTAGTAAACGTTGAGATTATTAGAGTTTGTTTGATTGCAGTTGCTCTTCTTGATAGTTGTTGTGTTCATTAAGTATTATATAAGTGATATAATTCTCGGGTCAAATTTCTGCCTTCGATTTCACATCCAGAACCTCTGAGCACATTGGTTTCTGGCACAGAAACCAATTGTGTACACTTCTGCACCATCTTCAACACTCCAACAATTGCCTTCAAATGGTAACACATGTGGTTTGAGACTACCTTACGCCCAGTTTCAATGTAATCACAAAATAGTTATCCATAATACAAGTACAGCCTGATATTTGATGATAGTTAGAGTAGCCTTAATTTTGTTTTTCACTCCTCCAAAGGTCTCACCAGTGGAAGCATTGGCGTTTGATGTCAAAACTGACCATCGCGCCTTGAATCTATTTAATCAGCCTTCTCAGCTCCAGGTTATTGACCTGATATGATTCTGTCAATCTCCATGCCTCTTGGCCTCTTGGCAAATATTCTTCGAATACCTTATTATTTGGAGATAGATTCAGTTGGAGAGTCACCCTATTTAATCAACAGAAAAGTGTAAAATTCGAAAGTTTCTGATAGTGCTGCCGTTTGTTAAGTTTCAAAAATTTGGTGAAGACGCCTTTAAATTCAAGAATTCATCCTCTGATATTGCAAATCTGTCATATTCGTCCACATTTTTTCTTGAAAAATGAATTTTCCTTCGTTTACCCATCAGAGCTCTGAACATGTGTGTAAACAATTGTAAATTCGGCACGATCTATTCCTTGAAGCGAGACTACATCGGCACATCTGCCATCAACGAATAAAGGCCGGACGAACAAGAGAAGGAATGAGGAAAGGGAAACAGTGATTGGGACGTATTCAATTTAAATTCGTGGGATGCAGTGATGCTTCATTCGAGCGGGGTATCTCTGGATCTGGCATGCCTCGACAGGATCATTTGGCTACCTCCGGGTAAGGTTTCGTCAATGCTAATGTTAGCATTTACATCCTTTCCATCTTCCTTGTTTTACTGGTGTGGAAATTCCGCAATGTCCTGCGTTCAGATCGGTGAGCTTGCAATACACCCCACTGCACTACAAGCAAGAATGAATGAGACTCGACAAGGTTGAAAGCACAACAGTCTCAAACCTAACAGCAAAATCTAAAGCCATTTGAGTTTTTCATTCACCAACAATCTTAATGAAACTTGAGAGAATTTTGATCGGTTCGACGACAGGAGGGATATAACAATCTGAGCGGTTTTCATTTTTTCTTCTTTTTTGGGTGCTATCCACTAATGTATGTTTGCGATCACATGTGCCATCTCTCCTCTATCCCTTGTGGTATGAATTAGTGTCTGTATGTCATCCACTCCTGTCCACTGTCTTATGTTCCGCAACCAGGACAATCTCTTTCTTCCTACTCCTCTACGGCCTTCTATCTTACCCTCGATCAACAACTGTATATATTCATATATTTCGCTCCTCATGACGTGCCCCAGATATGCAGTCTGATGGTAGTTAACAATTCACGTTCTTTGTTGATCCTGGACAGTACTTCAACGTTTGTCATTCTTGCTGTCCACGGTATCTTGAGTACTCTGTGGTATAGCTTCTAATTTATTAATGTTGTTCACTTTAAGGGTCCAACCTTCCATCCCATAGAGAAGTACTGACCACACATAGCACTTCAAAAATCTCAACCTCAAACCAAGATTGAAGTCCGAGCAACTAAATACTTTTCTCAGTCTTAGGAATGCTTGTCGGGCCTGTTCAATGCGGCTCTTGATTTCGATATCCGAGGTCCAGTCTGCAGATAACCATATGCCTAAGTATTTAAACTTTTTCACTCTCTCTATGCGCATTGCGTTAAATATTAACTCTGAGTCTTCAAACGCATTCAGGTTCCTTGTTATTATCATAAACTTCGTCTTTTTAGTGTTTATGTTTAGACCCATCAATTTGCTATGTTGACCGACTGTGTTGATCAGTATTTGTGGCATCAGCATAACGTATGTTGTTGACCCACACTCCATTGACTGTAATACCTATCTCCACATTTTCTAATGCCCCCGGAAGACCCATTCCGAATACAGGTTGAACAAAAGCGGGGACAAGACACATCACTGTCGCACGTTCCTCCGAATCTCTATGTCATTAGACAGCTGTTTATTGAGCCTGATCTGTGCAGTCTGGTACCAATATAGATTTTCGATGCATCTGATATCTTTCTGATCTATGTCAAGATTCCTGAGGAGTTTAACATTAGTTGGGATGTTCAACTAGGTCAAATGCTTTCTCGTAGTCATATATCTTTTCTTGCATCATGGCAGTTCTGTACTAGGACTTGCGTGTCAACTGTCGCCTCCCGTGTGGCCATCCCTTGTCTAAACCCAAACTGTGAGCTACTGATATCTTTTTTCACATTTTTTATAAATCCTCTGATGAATTATTTTGAGACATACTCTCAAAGTGTGGCTCATCAGGCTAATCAGTCGATGGTCTTCACACTTTCTGGTATTATTCTTTTTAGGTAGAGGGATGAATGCTGATAAAAACGAAAAAACCTCATAGTTTTGCTACACAATCAAGTCAAGGGAGATTCATCAGGGTCAAAATCTCGGATAGTAGGTATGTGCAACCCAGGAAACTGCCGAAATATAAGGTTGTACTCATTCTGGAATACTTTTTCGACATCTACCTAATTGCACAATTGCACAACGTGTCTATTTCCTCCATTAACTTTTAACAAGTATGAGATCAGTTGCTCTCTCGACAAATTGAGGTCCCACATTAATGACATCGCGAGACAAGCCAATCGGGGACCTTACTCAGACAAAGCGTCGGCAATTTCGTCTTGAACTCCCTTCAAAGGCGTCCGTCCGAAAGTTTCGCGACAAGAGTAACGTGCAACGTAAGGACCCAGCTACTAGTGCTAATGACTTCTGCGAGAGAAGCTGGAGAGGAGCGCGCGCCTGGAGACACATCTGTTACATTTTCAGATTTAACCCAATTACAGCACATCGGATGCAACGAAACTCGATTATTAACTCGGCTGTCACTTCGGGGTCAGATAAGAGAGCATTATTCGGCGGACTCTAATGAGCGGATAGGGTGGGGCGGGAAGAACTGGAAACTTCGGAAGCTGGATGATTGCAGGAAGAGTAATGAAATTAGCGCGGTTCCTATTGCTGGCATTCATACGGGGCCTTTTCAGACGAGGAATGAATGAGGAGCGCTAATGACATATACACCGTGAAAATATGACAGAAGTTTCCTGGACTCTTGAAGAGATGGTCTCATAATTGGACGAAGTCGAGATTACATAATTTATATCGTTGGTATGAGTACACTTCGAAATTTGTTTCGAGAAATGAGCAATATAGACTCTGTCGCATTATTCTAACACATATCAAAATATCACACAGCAGACCAGACCTCAAGATGAAAAAGAGCCATACTCTTTGATGATTCCACCAGAGTTTTTCCCTTTCGGAGTTCTTCTTCAAAAACTCCTTTTTGTAGGTACATTTTCCTATTCCACAGGATCATTGAGGCCAATAAGCGTCTTCCGAGCACCCTCTCTGACAAGTGTATTTGCCTCCTCTGGCCTCCTTTGATTATGCAACATGCATAATTGGAAAAATCTGACCTTTTTACTCCTACGCACTTCAGATTCCGTTTGCGATATTCCGAAAAGTTCGTGACTTCAAAATACGAAATTCTACTTCAATAAACACTTTAACCTACTATTCCCTGAATAGCTTACTATACTATCTCTGCTTGAGACCTACCCTTCGACTCTTCTTTTCCCTGGATAGAACAACAAAACACGTCTTCGTTCAAGATCTAATACTTTACCTATTACTCTCAATAAATCTATAAGTCTCCGCTTGAGATTTAGATTCTAACTGTCAAATTTCCTATTTCACAGACAAAAACCGAACTGCGTCAATATCCGTGAATAAGTCGAAGAACCTTTTCTGTTCTTTCTCCGAACACTACTGACCAAATTCGGTAATTGTAATACCGAATGTGAATTTTTCTCTGGGCCTTTTGGGTGGTACCTTATTCCAAAATTGCCTGTTTCCAGGGGAAGTATTCGTTTTAACCCTCTTATTGATCAATTGCTACATCTATGGGCGTTTCCTAACCACAAGACAAATATCTACGGTTTTCTCATGTTGAATGTCACGAACTTATCTCGAAAGTTAAAACAATCCATCAATACCCTACTTGATTTTAACTATCCTGAATATCCCAAAAGTATTTCCACGTGTCCGACCCCCTGGCACCGACCTGTGATCTGATTTTAGCTCGTCTTTTCAGTCGAAACTTTTCATTAATTTGACATGTTCTTTCGAGCATTTAGGCCGTCGTCGTAGATTAGTTCTCGACGTTTCGCCAGTTCGAGTGTCTGGCATCTTCAGGAGTTATATTTCAGGAGATGTTCTCACTGGACTGAACTGACTGAGTGTTCAGTCCAGTGAGAACTGCCTTTTTCAAGCTGAACTGACGCCTAGTGGTGCATTGTTCATCTGCAAACTGACGCCTAGTGGTGCATTGTTCATCTGCATGCAGAATAAAAGACTCAGACCCTAAGACACGTCGACAAAAATGTCGCGAGTCGACAGGGAGAGGTTCCTCTTCCCATAGAAATATTGTGTGTTGGGTTTCCCCAGGTGAATTGTCTAGCCATCTCCTGAAGAAGCTCCCGACAGTTGTCCGACAATGGGAAGCGACGGCTGTGGATCAAAGAAAGCTAATCGTGCCTCCTTCTTAACCAATGCATGAACAGAGATCTCCGCGTAACCTAGATACCAAAATAACTTTCAAAAGGTTACTGAGCCCAGCTCACACAAAGTTTTTCTGCATTAGCCTTCTAGGAAGGAATCGACCTTTGTCGCACCAAAAGATTTTAATGTTCCCTGACTGTCACAACTGTATATGTGTTTGCCGGTGTATCCTCTGTAGATTCTCCAGCGTGCAGAAAAGAACTGCATACAGTCCACCCTGCATAACAGTTCCTTTCCTGGTGGAATGGAAACTTTATAATCTAGAATGAGTGAATATTTCTCTTAAGAGTCTTCAAACTCTAGATCCCTAATAATTTATCAAAATATTGAGTGGTGAAAATAGGAAGTCGATAAGCAATCTGATATTACATCCTGCGAAAATACTTAATTCAATTCCAGAAGCGTCCGACCTCCCCGGTTTGCGAATCAAGAGAAAAGGAACAACCTCCAACAAATCACTAATTACCTGCGAAATCCTCCAATAAATCAACGTGACGCGATAACGTTCTTCCCTCGGTTTTCCTCCGACGCCCCAGTTTTCCGGATGGAAGTGGAAATCTTTCAGAATCATAACAGTTTTTCAGGACGTAGAGGCGAAGTCAAAGGGCGCGGCTTCTTTGAGAACCAATTTGCCAGGAAATGAGATGATCTTCCGTTGCCTTCGCAGGCGGTACGATGCGATTCTGGATAAACTTCGACGCTCAACTGTAGTTACCGACAGTAACGACAAGAATCGCTTGGTTCGTAATCAAACATGGACTCTTTGCTATAATTCTTTGAGGTGGATTCACGAAGATCGTGAAATCACCAACTTTGAACTTAATCATTTTCAGGGTATTTGACCACAACTTATTATTACATTTAAAGGATGATAATCGAGGATTTCTATTTTCCAACGAAAATTTGTAGTTTGCAAACCAACGATACATTTCTCAGTACATCGTCTCAGGCTATTTCCTACAAGAACAAAATTTCGTTTTTTACAATCCTTGAAAGCATTCCACAGGGCTCAACATTGGATCCACTGCTATTTAAAATTTACATTACCCAGTTCATCAAGTTCGTTGACTTTATCAAGTGAATCATCTCACACTTTTCGTGGCTGATTTCTCAATTGTGAGGATTGATTTCAGGAAACATTTATAAAAAACTGGCGGCTGTGCATGTCCTGAGTACTTCACGTCTGTGCTTTTCTCGAGTTTTTTTTTCCGAAACTTCCTCGTATCTTCTGTATGCGACACAGGAAGCGTTTGAGTGTCCCACCACCGCCCTAAAATCTAGATCGTGAAGAGGTTTATCCGTTGAAGGGCTTTCCTGCGACGGCGGAACGTATGCTAACGGAATTCACAAGTGGCGAGTTATATTGTTCAGAACCCCGTTCCAAGCCGAGCATTAGCCGGTTACCTTGGAGTTGAATCTTCCAGACATCGCATAGCGGGAAAACTGGGACAATGAAAGCGAAAACCAAGTGAGAGTTAACGGCTCGTATAATATCGGGGAAATTGCTCGCTTACTGCCAATCGATAGGACTTGACCACTTGAATTTTTTTCGGCGTGAAGGCTCGTCCCCACTATCCTGAATCAACCCAACATTATTTGATATTCCTGAATCGAAGGACGCCGAATGAAAGTTCATTTTCTCTATAGAAAGTCCGAGTAACTCAAGATGGAAACCTATAGTCCCAAGATATTGAATTTTTGAACGAAAGGGTGGAATATCCTGATTTTTCCAGTTGATTTTTAGGTTCAAATTCAGTTAAAGGTTGCTACAGAGGGTGGGAATTTAATCCTTCCCTTAACACAGAAACATCGAAAATAAAATGCCAAGAATAATTTGTACATAAACTGAATCGTTTATATCATAAGCTCCATTCGGATTCAAACAATTATTGTTCCATTACTGTCAGTAGTTTGGACATCCAATATGCTGGTTGCGTTCGGGTTGTTCCTAATCGTTTTTGAACAGTTCTAAAAGACCCCGAAAGCATTACCTGCGGAAGAGCATATTTACTGTTTCAAAATTATTCTAGACCTGCATACTTTTCAACATTTGACGTGAAGGGGATCAACGGGAATATTAGTGCCATCGATAATTTCAAACAAGAGAATGCCCTATCCACTACTCCTTGCAAAAATTCATTCAGCTTAATTAGAGAAACAATAATTGTTATTTATATTTCAATTATTATATAGGGTCAGTCTTTGACTTGTTCATATATTTTAACAGTAGATTCCTGAGGTCCAAAGAAACACTTTTCTCCTTCATCATTTTTTCCGATTCGGCCTAGAAAAAAAGATATAGCCATTTTAAACTTTCATAATGAGCTCTGCCACTCCTGGATATCATAGATATATGCCTGCCATTCAAAACTTGGAAATAATAAGCATCTGTACAATAAAAACAAGCGTCAACTTACTTTTTCAATTCTATTCGACGAAAGATAAAGTACGATTTTGGCAGTTCTGAATAATAACTGACTTTATAAAATGTACCTACAATGAATACTTATGGCAAATGTTGAATATTCTACTCTCGATTTCTTTTCCATTATTCAGCTTGCTATGACCTATATCTTCAGTATGTAATCATTTTTTATCGTTGTTTATAAAATTTCCTGAGGTTCTCCAACAGAAAAATAACCTTTTATTTCGAAACATAAAGAAATTTCATTGAATTGAACGTTTATCGCTAAGCTGAACGTTGCCAGTTAGAACTTCGTAACCATAGATCATAGACCTTTATAAAGTGTAGAGTGTGCATAGACTTACCCCATTATAATAATCAAATTTCATTGATAGTTTTTTTCAATTATAACGCTCTTGTATATAATTTGTTATTCTGAAATTTGAGTTAAACTTCCAGAAGATACTCATCATTATGTTCAATATACTTCAAAATTTAATGAAAAGGAAAAAATTTTAATTTTGAAAAAGCAGATATTTCGGTAATGGTATCGTTATTTTCAATTAAAACTTTATTTCGTTTATTCGACTTCATCAGTGTGAATCTGCGGAATGCATTCTAACCAGAAAATGGTAGATATGCTAAAATGCTTTTCCACTAGTCGAAAAACTTGTTAACAGCAGTTTTGTGAATAATGTGGCCGAATTGTAATCGCGTGTGTCAAGTGCATGATAAGATTCGAATGGTGGTGCCAGAAACACCAACATGATTGTCTCTGAGTGGAGCATTCACTCTGGCTTTTAATGAAAGCGGGAAGTTAGGGTTTCTAACGAACAATCCCCTTTGAAAATATTAAACTGGCCTGAAGCATCAGGTATTTAGAAAGAAGTGTGTAAATTTGCTCGAATAAATAAGGATGTAAATCGAAGAAGTAGAGGTGAACTCATTGATATAACTCAATTTTCAAAGTCCGCTAGTTACATTCAGCCAAAGTACCCAATTTATGGAATTTCTCAGAAAAATTTTTTCTTTCAATATGGAATTACTCGTAAGCAGCGGGTTGTATGAGAAAATATCAAAAATACTTCTATATTCCAAAATGAATGAATATTCATCTCGTCACATTGAATTTACTGTTTACAATTAGACCCTTTGAATTTCTGCTGAATTTATAGAATGTTATGGTCATAATTGAGAAACTGGCGGATGTTAGTGGAATTTTGTGTTGGGGATAGATTAATCACGTTTACGAAAAACTATATTCCGAAAATCACTTCATTCGACAGATTCGTTTGCGAAATATAACTGAAAATTAAAGTTTTTTTTGGATTTTCGACAGCCTGTATCTTTTCAACGAAGACGAATCGGAAAAAATGGAAGATGACAAAAGTGTTTCTTTCGACCAGAGGAATCTACGGTTAAAATATATGTACAAGTCAAAGACTCAACCTGAACACACATTGAGAAGTTGAAATAATAAATCATACACAAGTTATATTCCTCGGACAGATAACTGAAAAGATTTTGTTCTCCATCTTCCTCACATGGATCGTTTCAAGCGTTGGGGTTTCAAAAAACAGTTCTTCAACAGTTCTAGTTATCGAAAAGAGTGTGCATCAGTGCAAGGAGGCCACTAAGACTGTTCTGAAAATTTTAACCCGAATAGTTCTTCTGCTATCAAACCATTCTGTATGTCACACTTCTAATGTTACTGGATACACTCCAATCAAAAGATTGACCTGTCTCGGCGCTACCCAGGAAAAGCAATACCCTGAGTCCCCGTACAGGGAAATATACAGGTTGATACTTTCACGGAGTTCGAAGAATAGATTCAGATCAAATTTACTCACCACACGATGACACTTCGTCGTCCCCAAAGTCTGAGAGGGCGTCTTCGTTGATGTCGTCGTAAGGGTACCACTTGCTTGAGTTCACAGCCGAAAGTATCGCAGCCTTCAGTTTCCGCCTAGCGTTGTACTTCTTCAGTTCGTCGATGGCCTCCCCCAGATGGATGCGCAGACCTTTCTCTCTTTCCTGACACAGAAACAACATTTCAAAAAGAAAGCTCTAAAATCCTGTACTATCAGCCTTTGAACTCAATATAATTGCGATACACTACACCATTTCCAAATGTAATTCAGAAACCGTCAATTGTATTCCAGATTAGTCACTTTGATTTCAGAAAGCGTCAATTGAATTACAGAAATCTCAATTTGTAATTCAGAAAGTTCGAATATTATTTGAACTTAAGTCGGATTGTGAGTCATATATTACTCATTTTTATAATGTTTTGTGTTAAAGATCAAATGTGGTGAAAATTAAAGTTCATTTATTAACATTGTTTTATTTCTGAATCACCTGAAATTGATATTTCCTGAAATGCAATCTGGTATCAATATGCGTATGAAATGAATTCCAAATTGCCATTTCTGAAATATAATTAACCATATCTCAAATTCAATTGAGCGTGTTATCTGAATTACATTTGATTTTCTCTGGAATACAATTAATTATTCTGGAAATTCAAAAGAATAATCTGAAATACATTTGATGTTTTCTGAAATTCAATCGACTAATCTGAATTTCATATGACATATTCTGAAAATCAAATGACTGATCTGAATTACATTTGATGTTTTCTGAAATTGAGTTGACTTGTCTGAAATACAAGTAATGTTTTCTGAATGTCAGTTGACAATTTCTAAATTACAATTGAAAATGATGTAGATACTTCGCAAAAGTCTGTACATAAGGCTTATACATTTTTTTACACAATAATTTTACAAATTATTGAACTACGAATGATAGAATTTCATTTGTACACTTACCCTTATCCACCTGTGATTCAGCACTTCTTGTATCGTCACCCTTCTCTTTGGATCAACAGTCAGCATCTGCTGTACCAAATCTCTAGCACTATCGCTGACAAATTCCCAATGCGGCGTGTCGAACTGAAAATTGAAAAGGAACTTGAATTTCTGCCAATACGTCGATGACCAAAAAGTGCTAGAATTTGACCGACTATTCTGAAACATTCTCCCAGTGATGACGTTCATATATTATCGATCAGCTAATTCATAGCTGGTATTTTACAAAGTGTGTACTATTTGCCACCATTGGTAATTTGAAGAAAAATTCTCCGAACCCTGAGTGGTAAATAGTAGAGTCAATTGTTCATTTATTCTCTGATAGGCAACATAACATCTTCACCATACCCTCAAATTATTCAGAAAGAATAAACACGATCAATGTGCAATATTAAACAAGAGAATCTACACTGCGCAAAAAAATTAACGCACATTATGGAAATCTCAAATTTACTCTACAACTGAAGGTGTACTCAATGATAATTATTTTTATCAGAATTATGCATGCCTATGCTATCCACTTTCAACGTTTTTCTTCAATACAGATGTTTTTTCCCAGCAAAAATATAAAAAGATGATATTATCAGATTTTGAATGTATTGGCTCCATTCTAAAATCAGTTGTTTTCGATCAATTCTATGGATCAATAGTTTTTCTTTCGTTTGATTTTCTACACGCGATCGCTATGCAACGCGAAACACCCAATTTGACCTAATAGGAATGTGCCCAAGCGGTAGTTTTGCGAGTAGAAGGGTGGACATACACAAGAATTGCAGAAAGGTTTGGAGTTTCTCATACAAGTGTGTCCAGAATGTTGCAGCGATTCAGGAAGACAGGTATGAATGTCCGAAGACCAGGACAGGGTAGACCACGGTTAACAACTGCCTTTCAAGAACGTTACTTGAGAGTTTCTTCGTTGAGACAACGGTTTGCAACCGTTCGCCTCCTTCAAGAGCAAACTCATGGGGTGCAAATTAGCACTCAGACAATAAAAAATCGCCTCAGAGAATATGACTTGGGGCCTCGAATCCCGGCAAGAGGCCCAGCTCTTACCCCAGCCTATCGAAGGGCGCGTTTGGATTTTGCGAGAGAGCATATCCATTGGGAAGAGGCCGATTGGGAAAGGGTTCTCTTCACAGATGAGTCTTGATTCTGCCTCTACCATTGTGATCGACGTTCCTTTGTATACAGACGTCCACATGAAAGATATGCTCACTGCAATTTCCTGAATACTACTGGTTTCGGGCGAGGATCGATGATATGGGGTGGAATATCTTTGACTGCTCGCACAGACCTAGTGGTCATTGATAATGGAGCTGTGAATGCTGATAATTATATAAGGAACATTCTTGAAGAGCATGTAGTGCCATTTGCCCAATACATTGGTGAAAATTTCATTTTTATGGATGATAATGCCAGACCCCATCGTGCGCGCATTGTTCAGGAGTACCTTGAAGAGGTTGAAGTATCTCGAATGGAATGGCCAGCAGAAAGTCCTGATCTCAACCCGATTGAGCAGGTTTGTGACAACCTCAATAGAAGGCTGGGAAGTTCAGAAAATCATCCAGCTCTTAATGACTTAGGAATCCAACTCGGAGATATCTGGGAAGGATTAGATCAGAACATTTTAAGATCACTCATTTTGAGTATGAACCGTCGTTGCCGAGCTGTTATTAACGCAAGGGGTGGAAATACCAAGTACTAAATCATTTATCAGCATTCCAGTATTTTGAGAATTGTTCGTTTCTCTTCTTTCACATAAGATTCAGTGAAATCCTGAATTTTTCATTCATTCAATGTGTCTTGTTTCGTTCAAAACCTTCCCGAGTGAACATAAAAAATAAGTTATAAAGTCAATGTATAATTAACTTTCATTAAAATTGAGATTTTCAGAATGTGCGTTAATTTTTTTGCGCTGTGTATATTCAGCTGCGAAAAATGTGTTCAATCCATATTGCGCAAAAAATATTCATCATCTGTGGAACGATTTAGGCGAGTCCTGAATACTATACCAACAAGATAGGCCAAACCCTACGGCTATGGGAACAAGACATTTCCAACCGTTCTCCCCATACGTTTCAGCATATCGCATTACATTCGATTCTGCCGGCGCGCCGCCGTCGTCGCGACGGCCTCCTAATCTCCATTCTAGTCCGAAAAGCCTCTATCGTCGGAGCCTTAGCCGGGAAGACCCCTTATTATAATACGATATCGCGGTCTGCACTTTGAACGGATCCACATTTTAGCCGGCATTACCGCAATTCCGCGATTGTGCCTTCGCATAGGTTCTGGGCGATTTCAGATGACGGTTTCGTCGCTTAGATTGCAGCCCAACTTCGTCGAAGAATGTTAACAAAAAAACTACCCAGTCTTGCTGCCAATAACTGTTTCCACAAAGTGTACCTTCTGTCATTCGATGATGGTTTTGATTTCATACTGAAGGTCATGAGAACAGTATTAATGGAGAGCAAACGTCTTATCAGCGACAGAACCATTGAGTGATATGAAGAAACAAGACCTCTTATTCGAAGATTCATATGGTATCTGGCATGAGGCTCATATGAATCAATCTTATATAGTTTTCTCGAATGCCTGTGCGAGAAGCTGAAGAATCAGTTTGAAAATTTGTCCACGTTTCAGATCATGAAAATCTTTCAAAATATTGGTAATCCTCGCTAGCTCTATTCAAATAAGATCTCTATTGCATAAAACTAATGTATTTGACTCGTCTAAGCTATATATCTTGGTATATTTTTGCAGTTCTCATAAATTTTTCAGATATCTGTAGACTCCTCACATGGGAATGATTATTTTCTCCAAGAATGAATATTCTCTGTGGTAATAAATACTGATTTATTATATTCTCATGTGCACCTCATTATCTTAATGTATTCATCTCATTTCTCAACTATTTACTTCTCATAACATTTGCTAATTATTGTTCTCGAGTTTCAGATGAATGAAAATCCTCAAACGCAAAGGTGAATCACGGAATCAGTCTTCTCTGCCAATAAAAACAAGGGAACTTCTCTGAAGTATTTGAACGATCAAGGAGCTCAAACATTGAACCTGATTGACAATCTTAATCCCTGCTTCGCCTTGAGCGGTCTCCTCAAATATTGATGAAACCATTCAACAGGTATGATCTCCTCATTACATAAAAAATTCTCAATTTCATTCATCTGAAACACTTAGCAAGTAAGTCGAATCAATGGGTTGGTGATTCTATTCATACAAATTAAACTCATATTATATTCCTCATAATTTTCAATTGTAGCCTCTATTTTTCTGATGAACACTGCTTACTAAAAGCAGTTTATCACTGTAAATGTCGTCTCAATTGATTAATTCTCCTTTTTACAGACTTACGTTATAGATCATAAATCTTGACTTCTCAATCATGATATTCTTACATTTGTAATAATCTCAATGAAGACCAGACTTAGACTTCTAAGTTTTCAATACACGTATCTTCTCTCAGGCCAGATCTCACTTTTTTTTCAACTCAGCCTACTGTAATGATTCGTCGTTCAACCTTCTGTTTTATGATGGAATAACGAGGCTCTAGCATTCAATTTCAATTGCTTCTATCATAGTAAACGCTAGTTAATGGAACTATCTCAAAGTCTAAGTCTGACTTCATCTGACCTCTCATTTTGAACATCTCTAGATTACCTCTGTTTTAAGTTGAATAATTCACTCTGAGTTTTATAGATTACTTTAATAATTGTGACTTATACATTTTATGATTGTGAATGTCAATAAATGTTTTTACACTACCATCTCTAACTCAATTATCTGGATACAGTAATAAACAGTATTTCACAAAATCAGAACATCCCCGATTTTGAACACCGATAGAAGCGCCCACGTGATCTTGCACCGCTAGAACGAACAGGAGTAAATATGGCTGACTTTGCCCCCCTGAGACTGAAACAGTCCAGTGACCGGAGTACTAGGACTTTATTAGAAACCTTGAATCTTCAGATGAGATGACCCAATGGCTAATATTAGTGCCCTGTCGATGAAAAAGTCTCATAGCTCTATTCTCGAAGTAGCCAGGGGCATTGGCTCTTTCCTATAACTTGTATAAGGTAGGGCAGAGTAGTTCAATCAGTCACCAACCCTCTTTCCCTTTCTATAAGAACTATCTTCTTAGTAGGACCCAGCAGCTTATTGGATATTCATGGATATAACCATGGATGTAACATACGATTATGTCTTCTTTTCCTGTGGAACACCTATGAGCATCGTTTTATGGTATCTTCGTAAATACCAGCAGGTAGATTCCCTGAACGGAGATCTGAAAAAAGGTGAAAAAGTTGGGCCAATAGAACTAGGCAGTTCTTTGCCTCGAACGCTAGAAAAGCAACTTTTTTCACTAAATACAATTCATGACTTCTTACTTGATGATTGAAAATGAGTTGCTTCATCCAGTAATTTCTTGGATTTTCTTGTTGTTCCAACTGCAGCGGATTTTAACATCGGTTATACGGAATCTAAAGATGGTAAAAGGTTGCAAGATGATCTATCGGATGTTTCAAAGAGGATGCCCTTCCGGTACTGAATTTCAAAATCGAATTGTTGAAGAAACACATGCAATCGAGCAAGTCTTCCAGACAGTGATTAAATGAGAGTTGATTCATCTTCCAATAGTTCCCACAACACATTTTCTGCCTACGACGACCCTGCTTTCTCTAAATTTTTCTCCAAGTTAATCTATCCTTCGGGAAGAACTCGCCTGAACGCAATAAAAACAATAAAACTTCACTTAACCCACGGTTTTCCGAACCGATCGATCCGTAGGGGAGCACGACTCCCAAGTAAACTGCCCGAAAAATATCAATCAAACACACTCCAACTAGAAACAAAACTAAAATTCATGGTCCTCCCAAAGGGATCCTCTAAAACTGACTTCAGCGTCTTTGTCCAAGAATTATCTAATCGGTCCTTTCTGTGTTTTCGGGGATTTATTTCAGATCTCAACGTTCCTAGACTACCCGACCATAGCCGAAACTTTTTTAAAATGAATTCCTACCCGAAAAGACAGAGTCCTGATATTAACCCTAATGAGACTTCAAAATGGTAGCTCTAATGACGTTCCTAATCCGTCGGTTAATGAATAATGATAAACAGGCTCGTGGGAATCTAAATCATGAAGAAACTGTACCATTCGAGATTGAGCAGCAGGTAGACAGGTTTCTGACTTATTAGTACTCATCAGCTCCCCTTAACCCAACCAAGGATAACAGTAGAGATTAAACTCAGAGCTTATATCCCATGCTGGAAGGTACATCTTAGATATTGGGAGAATACATCTTAGATCTGCACTTTCTCCTGCATTTACTTTATGCCCTCAGGATGATTGAGAGATGGTGTGAAGAATCAATCCGTCCAAGACCACCCTTCTTCACCAGAAGAAGGAATCTTAATCTGAGAGCTCCGATTCGGCATGGATAGACTCTCAACTTCTCCAGTGAGTGTAACTATCTGGGAGTCATCCTGGACAGCAAGCTCAACTGGAGGAAGCATGTGAAAAAAACCCTTTCTAGAGCCACGGCAGCCATGTGGGCCTTCAGGAGGCTCTTTGGAAAAACATAGGGGATGAGACCAGAAATTGTACTGTGGTTATACACTGCAGTGGTACGCCCCGTTGTCACCTATGCGTCATTAGCATGGTGGACAAAAACTGGAGAGGCCACTACTTGCAACAAGCTGCTAAAGTTGCAGCGACTAGCTTCTGTTGGGGTTACAGGAGCTATGTGCACAACTCTGAAAGCAGGGCTCGAGGTCATACTTAATTTGCCACCCCTACACTTTTATGTGAGGAAATCTAGCTTGCTGGAAGCCATCAAAATATCTCTCGAAGGAAACCTCCTACCCGAAAACTGGGTTTGACATATGAGGATACTGAATCAACTAGACTCAAGCCTGGGCAAAATCATCAGATGTGATGCCAATCATATAGGATTTCGAAATGCCATTCGTAACGGTCATTGGTGATCGTCTTAGTCCAATGAACTTTGTAAATCGTATCGACAAAAAGTCATCCATATACTATACTGATGGATCGAAAACAGAAAGGGGTACAGGCATTGGAATATGTGGACCTAAATTAATGATATCCAAGCCCCTTGGAAGCGAACCTTCTGTTTTACAGGTAGAGACACTAGCTCTCTATATCTGCGCTGAAGAGTGTCTTCAAAGGAATCTCAAAGGAGCGCATAAATATATTACCGCGGACAGTCAGGCCACTTTGAGATCACTGGAATCATACAGCCAGGAATCTCGGCTGACATGGGAATGCCGTAATACCATGAAGCAACTGGCCAGAGGCAACAAAGTGACTCTACTATGGATACCAGGACATTGTGGTGTTGAAGGAAATCAAATAGCCGACGAACTTGCGAGGAAAGCTTCAAGGCTGAAGCCTGTTGGACCTGCACTTTTCTGTGTGCTGAAAAAGACCAATACAAGAAAGAGAAGAAGAATACAAGAAAGCGGTCCAACAATAGGAAGCGGCAAACAAAATAACGCTCTGGAGAAATACTGCTAGACTTGCGGAAGCCAAGAGATAGTGGAATTCTTGCGGTCGAAGTTCCCGGAAGGCTGAAGGTAGCCACAACGACCCCTGTTAAGAATAATAATAATAATACTTCCATGATTTAAGCTTTTTAGCGCGTCCCCGACATCGCACATTTGACAAAGTCCCACCGGATTCTTTCCGGATCAAAAACGGCTCTACTTACGTGCAGCTTCCCCCTGCAAATCTTCTCCATCAGGCGCCTCCCGCTCCCGTGAAACGGCAGGGTGCCGGTGAGGAGGACGTGAAGGAGGACTCCAGCCGCCCATATGTCCACCGTCTTGCCGTACTGACGCCTCTCGATAACTTCTGGCGCCAAGAAATGTAGACAGCCCACTCTACCTGCAATCGAGAAGAGGAAAATGAGAATCCGATGCCATGGGCCGATGAATTACTGGGGTCCAAATGGAAATCCGGGATTAATTTCAGTCGCGATTAGAAGATTTATTCGTTCGAAGGGGGGAAAAGTCGGCAGGAAGAATGTGTGGAAAGAATTGGGATCTAGAGGTAGAAGAAAAAATTTTCATAAATTCTTATTGCAAGGTAAACGACAGCAGAACGATAATTTGTCATTGACGTCCTAATAGATTATAATAATAATAATACTAGCATCGATATCCAATACTATGATATAGTTTTTGCACACTGTAATAAATGATGTAGTACCATGTTATAGCAATGAAGTATTATTATTATTATTATAGTTGATATATCAATCTGAATGTAAAAAGGAACTGAAAACAATTAAGAAAAGATCAACTTCAAACCACCCCATTCTACCCATCACAGAAATTACTCAAATAACATGAAAAAGCAATATGAAAAAAATGTATGAAAATATTTAACACAGGAATAAAAATTTCTGTCAGATAACAGAATGATGTTATATTTAGACTAAATGTCCAAAATCAACGACTTCAACTTATTTTTAAATGAACAAGAAAAGCTACCGCCAGCATTATACAATGGGTGAACGTTAAGTGAATCCACGTCGAAAGGAAAATCGATTTTAGAGTTTCAGTGAGCACCATCGCATTCGCCATATTGCATCCCGAGTTAAAGTATCAATTTTCATTGACCCCATTTCAAGGATCAAAAAGCGTTGCTTATTCATGGCGTGAGTATATGGTACCCTCTTCATTCACATAAAAATACATAATTGAAAATATTAATATTATAATATCTAAACTGGAAAAAACATCAATTTATCATCAGCCGAATTTATGCGAGAGAATACAGAGAATACTCAACATATTTATGAAAAATTCCACTGATTTCAATAAAAATTCAATGAATAAGAGAAATTAACGTATAATATTCGTACAGATTGCTCATTCTAACATTCGTTCATTTGAAAACTCAGTGCACGTGTGGCATAAATAACTGAAAACACGTTTTGAAAGTACATTTTTCTTAGAAAGATTCAATTTTTTAAATATCAGCTATTTCTAAAGAAAACGTTACTTAATCAGAGCACAACAAGCTTTGTGTATAATTTCTTGATTTCTTGGTTTCTAGCATTTCTGTCCAGTTCTGGTTCTTATAGTACAAATTGGTTCTGCATTTCAATTTATTTGGATGCTCAGATTACGAATTGGCGAATGCGCTTGACAATCTGTTTTTTGCATTTTCACATGTTCTGTGAAACTTTCTTAATTTTTTCTTGCATAAGAACCATTTCCAGAAAATGATAGACACAACAACAAAAAATTAGCGCAATTGGTTCAACCATTCACGCGTGAGGCCATGACAATGCAAAAGAGGGCATTTTCATTGAAATGAATCATTTCTTCCTTTTCAAATTCTGGTAGGAGTCCATAGGTGGAGTTTTATATTTAATATATACAGGGTTATTCACGAATATGGCCCTATGGAATATTTTCAGAAAAGACACAATATTCACTACTGAAATTCAAAAGGTGAGCTTCAAGTATGAACGACTTCTCGTATATTTTTTTAAGGTTCTAGGACCTTCTTCCGGAAGTGACATCAACTTTCGTTTCTCAAATGGGAAGACCCATTTTTTATTGCATAAATAGATTCTCTATTGAAGTCTTTTTGATTCCAACAATTTGAATCATCCTGAGAAAATTTTCTCTAAATGAGAAAATACGAAACAAAAATCTCAAACGAAACTCTGTTGAAATACAGACAACTTCGAGGTATTTCAATTAAAATTCACATTTTTGAGAATCTCCGAGAAGAAAGGCTGATGCTTCTTTTCCGATAGCGTGATTTTCAGAATGTGATACAGGAGGTCACAAATTCTTTGTCAAAGTTAGAAGTGACGAAACATCAAAAAATCGTTTTTTTTCGAATTGGAACCTAATTTTTTCGAAGCATTTTCGAAATCTTCGTCAAAAAATAATAGGAGCATACGTCCAAGACTTTTATCACGAAATGAATATTTCTCGAGATATTCAGGAAAAACGATTTTGTCTTCAATTTTCTATCTCATTCCGAATGTGTTTTTTTACTGGAAAATAATTAGTGGTCAAGTGAAATTTTTGGAAATTTCTGTTATCGAGAAAATATTTTCTATAGTTCAGACGAGTTTTTCTTATTTTTTCAAAGCTTAGGATAATTTCCCTAAATTCTTCATTCTGGAGATTTTTCTTGTCAAAGTAGGGAAATTTGAATTTTCTTATTTTTTTCAATTATTTCTTCAAAAGCATTAAAAATTATTACAAATTATTTTTTCTGCATTCCAGAGAATTTTTTACGTTGACTTCACTAATACTCACATTCAGAACTTTGAACCAATTGTTGCTTTCGCATTATAGAAGACAATTCGAGAACTTAACTCGTCTGAACTATAGAAAATATTTTCTCGATAACAGAGATCTCCAAAAATTTCACTTGACCGCTAATTATTTAGCGGTCAAGCTGGTACTGGAACGGAAGATCCTGAGGGCTATTTTTGGGCCTTGTAGAGACGAAATAACGGGAGAATGGAGAATGAGAAAGAATCAAGAACTACAGGCACTCTATGGGAACGGGAATATAGTGCGACATATCAAGTCCAATCGCATAAGAAGGGCAGGACATGTCATGAGGTCACAAGATGGAAAACTCCTCAATACAGCATTATGGAAAAGGCCTGAGGGTAGAAGAACGGTTGGTCGTCCAAGAAAACGGTGGAAAGACGCAGTGACCAATGATTTGCAGATACTGGGAATAATACAATGGGAGCTAGCAGTACAAAATCGACTAGAGTGGAGAAGAATAGTAAATGCGGCCAAGACTCACCTTGAGTTGTAGAGCCATTGATTATGATGATGATGCTAATTATTTTCCAGTAAAAAAACACATTCGGAATGAGATTGAAAATTGAGGACAAAATCGTTTCTCCTGAATATCTCGAAAAATATTCATTTTAGGATAAAAGTCTTGGACCTATTATTTTCTGACGAAGATTTCGAAAATGCTTTGAAAACCTTGAGGTTACAATTTGGAAAAAACGATTTTTGATGTTACGTCACTTTTAACTTTGACTGGTGCTCGCCTTCGTCGGTCTTCAAAAAATATGGCCAACCATTCTTTCACCAGACATGACAACCCAAACAATAACCTCGGGGCTATGTAGTGGTCGTTCATGTTTCTGCCTAGGATTTTCGTTAGCCAAGAAGAGGCAGTATAAATTCTGCACGATATAAACTTTCAGCCGTTACTATCGAATCACCATTGCTTTAATAGGCGCGTATGCAAAAATCAATGGTTCTTCAGGTACTCTTCCATCGTTAAAAAATCCAAGAGTAGAGTAACAACTAATGCATACGTTATCCCTCAAAACTTCTCCGTTGCTTTGTCAGCGCAGATACAAATACCCTCCTACCCTTTCTGGACACACTGTATTGTATTACATCAATTGTTTTCAAGATACACTAACTATGATCCATTTTTCCCAAATCAATTTCAGATGAGCCTCCTCAAGGCGTATTCTCCATCTCTTCGAATCGAATATTCTATGAAATTTCCACGCGTTGCGTAATCCCCCATTCCTATATCTTATTCAGCCGCCACGTCCCCAGTCCAATCTCCAGCCCATACTCTCGGGATTGCGACAACTCCAAGATGACGCACTCCAAGCTTTAATATACATGGTTACGGGAGGATAACTTCGTTCAACGCCGAATTCGATCCCATCGATGTGGCAGTGAAATTTTTACGCGGCTGTAAAAGCTTAATGGGTCGCAAAACTGCCAAGTGATGGCTTAATTCCAAGGGGGTACGGATGTACCAGTCGCTATTTCTCCTGTTGCTCTCGTATAAAATATAACGAAGGACCCTATGAAGAGTCATTAGTCGTTGGAACGAAAGAGTGAATGATTCGTTGCCACAATTTAATGGATACTAACTGACAACGAAACTGGATGGAGCTGTTCAAATTCTTATTATTTTTTGGTAAAACATAGATGAAAAGTATAGCAAGGAGTATATTAAAATTTGGAGAAAAAAAAACAGAGGGTGTACAATTTTTTTTAATAAATTTGTTAATAATGTGTTTGTCTCTACAGTTTTTTCCAATATCAAAATTTCGAAATTCGAAAACTTACAGGAATTTCTCGAAAAATATTCGGGGTGAGTACGACCCTAAAAAATCTTTTTTAGATAATCGAAATACCTCAAAACAATTAGAAAGTATCAAATCAAATAAAGTCTCCAACAGATTTCTTCATTAGACCAAATGTAAATTCTTTGAAATCGTTGGTTTTTCAATTTGTCAACGATTCTGAAGATTCGGTCAACATGGACGCAATAGTTAATAGTTCAAAAGGGGTTATAGTCCACTGCGACCTGATGGTCTATTGTGCCCCCTGACAAAGCTTTACAGCTCGCCTTCCAGTCCCAGAGATCTTATGAAATGCAATATCTCGGAAGGCTTCAGTGAGGCTAATTTCTCACTCCTACAGGTCTCTTGACCAAAGCATTGTTTCCTTTGGCCCTCAATGCCGAAGCATTCTGTGACTAAGTGAATAGGAGTTTCTTCCTCCTCCCCACAGAATTTACAATCGTCAGTGTCCGATACGCCCATTCTCAGCAAGTGCTTTCTGTGGCGACAATGCCCTGTGTGAAAGCCAGTCAGGAGGTGTAGTTGGTTCTTACTGAAATACAAATAACTTTTGGATCTTGCAGTTTCAAAATTCCGTAGGAACTTTTTGGAGTGATCCAACCCTAGGAGATTCTGCCAGAGTTTTTCTTTTTCAGTTTTCTCCTTCTCCAGGAACTCCTTCTTATATGTACATTTTCCTATACCACAGAAAGGTTCTGGGCCAGTGGGTAGTTTTCGAGCACCCTCTCTGGCAAGTTTATTGGCCTCTTCGTTACCTGTGATGCCCGAATGAGCAGGAACCCAGATTAAAGAGACGTTATTTTTCTTGCGTACCTTATTGAGTTTGCTCCGGCATTCCCATGTCGACTTTGAGTCGATGACAAAGCAGTTCAGTCCTTTAATAGCAGCTTGACTATCTGAGTGAACAGCTATGTCGCAATTCTGACAGTTTCTCTCTAGATTAATATCTAGACATATTTCGATTGCTAATATTTCTGCATGCAGAACTCTCACACGGAAGCCTAACGATAGTGCACACTTGGCTTTGGCCCCGTGAACCCCAGCGCCAGCTCCCGTGTTGGTTTAAAACCAACATGGACCCAAAGATAATTCTAAAATAATAACCGAATGTTGCTCAAGAATGAAAATATTCGACGTGGAATGTTCCATTTTGAAAATCTCTTCATGCCAATTTTGAAAACGAGAAATCAATGTGGCTTTCCGAAACTTCTAATGATTAAACTGCCTCGAAAATTCCTCAATAATACAAGGAAACATAATTTTATTATAAATTTAAACGCGCGTCTATATTCATGCCCAAAAGGAAGATCGATTCACTGTGAACCTTATTGTTATCTGCACCTAATTAGCTGCTCGAGTATCGTGTCCAAAAGCAGGTGAATTACCACTTCGCATATTCATGAACCGGAAAGAGAAAAAAAACACGAGTCGAAAACAGCGATACATTCATTAGCGCTCCCACCGGCGATATAAAAATCCGAGCCGCAAAACTACACACAGGTAAGTGGCGACACTTTGCTGTCGACGAGGCAGTTTGGGGCCCTGGCAAACATCCAGGTCTTTATAATTCACAACCAGCAGCGATTCTTGGCCGAGCCATGTTACAGCGGTCGCATAGCATCAACGACGAGGCTTCCAAATTGTTGTGCCGCCGTGATTTAATCCGGAAGTTATACCAGTTGTTGTCTAGAAAACCATCATGGCTTTCATTCGGCTTTCTCCTTCCCAGAAACTTCATCTAATATGTACATTTTCCAATAGTACAGAATGGCACTAAGCTATTCTAATAGAGCATTCACTCGGGGACAATCGACAAGCCATTCCATTGAGAAATTCCAGTAGTCTAGTGGATTAGCATCGTGTGAATGGAGACAATGGATTGTCTTGATCCATTCATGGGGACAATCCAGTACAGGAAGCCAATTGATAAGCCATTTCACTGAGCAATTGGATTGGCTTAGTGGAATAGCGTTGTGTGAATGGAGACAATCCATTGAAATAAAATGTCTTTACCTGTCGATGGAGACAATCCATTGAATTAGAACGATTTTGAATCAGTGGCGCCAATGCCTTCCCCCACCCTCGGTAAGATGAATTGGTAAATTTCTTGGACGTCATTTTGTGGTCTGAAAATTGTTCGTATGATGAATTTGAAACCAATTCTTTTCATTTTTCTGAAGTATTCTCAAAATCACAAAATGATTAAAGATGTATACTAACACAAATAAAATTCTTGAATGATACACAAAAGTCAAAAAACTGTGTTCACAATACGAATTTGTTTGATGAAAGAGTCTGATATAGACCTCGAAACGTTACAAAGATCAATAATTCGAAGTGTTATTTGCTGTTTCATTTTTTGGCAACAATTTATTTGAAGGTTTTGGTCTCGGCAAAATGGTGCACGAGTTTACGCAGAGGCTCTTCTATGTATTATAAAAAAAAATGCTTCAGAGACTGAGAGAGAATTTTCTGCAAAATGTAGAATCCTCCTGTAATATATTTCAATCGAACGAAAATGATTCACGCTCAAAATATCGAAAATATTTCCTGCCGAAAATATGATTCATTGTTCAATTTTTGTTTGCAACATTTCCGGAGACATTCTCATAATAGCCTTTACTCTTGAAGATCCTCTACTTCTAATTATCTTGATATTTGTCTTTACTTAATCAAAGTAGATCTTCCGAACATTCAGGTCTAATCTATCTTCTTTTAAAATTGAGTATTCCTCGAAAACATCTATTTCCTCTCTTAGCGAAAAAATAGATAGGTTTTTCAATGAACGTTTTGATTTTAGTCTATCGATCGCGAAACAACTTTCCTCACTCTCCTCAAAAATAAATCTTCTCATTATATTCTGATAGAAACTGTCTACATGAATGACGCGAATTTGACACTTTCCATTGGAATGGCTTTTTAATTGTCCTCGTGTAAATGAATGACGCACTTTCATGGAATGTCTTAATGGAATGGCTTGTCAATTGTCCCCGTGTGAATACTCCATAATAGCTGGATTTTGAATGAACATACCAAAGGCTGCAGAATCTCAGCTCAAATGCCATTTCCCAATTGGGCAATAAATAACTGTTACTTCTACTACTAAAAGAAAACACTAGATTGCATTGATGAGCATGTGTGGGTGTCTAGAAAAAACACCAACCTATGCGACACAAAGGAACCAAGATAAGCCGACACTTACCACTTGTGGGTGCTGACATCCTGTCCGTCAGCTGGATAGCTACGCCAAAGCCACCCAGCTTAACTGGTGCCGAGTTTTCCATCGTAGCCAGAAGAACGCACTCCGGCTTTATGTCCCTATGGATGATGTCGTTCTCGTGACAGTAACGCAAAGCCTCCAGTATCTGCCGCATATAATGACTGCAAAAAAAAACCAATTTATTCATTTCATATCTTCAATTGGAACCAAATGTAAATAATGAGCGGCCTTCGATATTTAACAGGCCAGAAGGTTTCTTTGAAATGCGACGTTGCCGGAATGCCTTCAGAGGTCGCAATCCGAGGCTCGGAGTGTTACGACCTTGCAGTTCCCAGTTGCAGTTCCGTATAGTAGCGTGATCGGTTTTTCAATGAATAAATAAAGTGTTGCAGTTGCAAGAACAGTGTGTATCGGGTTTGCGCTTGAATTTTTCTACTTTGAGTTGAGCAACTATAAATCTACTAAAGATAAAGTGTCAGTATTGAGATTTCCGAAAGATCCCGCGAGGAGAAGAAAATGGCTTAACCCCTGTACCGAGTTAGTGAGCTCAAACGAAGAATTCCAAATTGAATTACCAGATCCTCTGTAAATGATTATCTTCTTCACTTAACAAGCGGTACATTGAAGAGTCACTCACAATTTTTATTTGAATGTGCAATAGATTGTTATCAAATTTCCAACAATATTCTTACACCCGAATATGAAGTGAAGTTTAGTGAATAATTTAGAGACGTGCTTCTTGACACTCCGATGGTAACAACGGCAAAGTCTAACTTTCCGGCCTAATAGATTTTTACAGTGGGTTAACTGATGGGAAAGCACATATCTGAAAAAGCAGCATCAATTTGCATATTTTTCCAATGCGACCCTCTGCACCGGAATTTTTCAAATTGTAGCCCTTGGGTTACGTGAAGTTGGACAGCCCTGGTCTAGATCTTCCAAGGCGTTTCCGAGCACCCCAGGTTAATGAACAGAAGCAACCCAGTTGCTTGTATCCAACGTCTGTCTGTTCCCGATACGAACATTTAGAGCATCCGACCCTTCGATATTCAACAGGCCAGAAGGTTTCTTTGAAATGCGACGTTGCCGGAATGCCTTCAGAGGGTCGCAATCGGAGGCTCGGAGTGTTACGACCTTGCAGTTCCCAGTTGCAGTTCCGTATAGTAGGGTGATCGGTTTTTCAATGAATAAATAAAGTGTTGCAGTTGCAAGAACAGTGTGTATCGGGTTTGCGCTTGAATTTTTCTACTTTGAGTTGAGCAACTATAAATCTACTAAAGAGAAAGTGTCAGTATCGAGATTTCCGAAAGATCCCGCGAGGAGAAGAAAATGGCTTAACCCCTGTACCGAGTTTGGAGCTCAAACGAAGAATTCCAAATTGAATTACCAGATCCTCTGGATTATCTTCTTCACTTAACAAGCGGTACATTGAAGAGTCACTCACAATTTTTATTTGAATGTGCAATAGATTGTTATCAAATTTCCAACAATATTCTTACTGCCGAATATGAAGTGAAGTTTAGTGAATAATTTAGAGACGTGCTTCTTGACAGTCCGATGGTAACAACGGCAAAGTCTAACCTTCCGGCCTAATAGATTTTTACAGTGGGTTAACTGATGGGAAGCACATATCTGAAAAAGCAGCATCAATTTGCATATTTTTCCAATGCGACCCTCTGCACCGGAATTTTTCAAAATGTAGCCCTTGGGTTACGTGAAGTTGGACAGCCCTGGTCTAGATCTACCAGGGCGTTTCCGAGCACCCCAGGTTGATGAACACAAGCAACCCAGTTGCTTGTATCCAACGTCTGTCTGTTCCCGATACGAACATTATGAGCGTCCGACCCTTCGATATTCAACAGGCCAGAAGGTTTCTTTGAAATGCGACGTTGCCGGAATGCCTTCAGAGGGTCGGAATCGGAGGCTCGGAGTGTTACGACCTTGCAGTTTCAATGAATAAATAAAGTGTTGCAGTTGCAAGAACAGTGTGTATCGGGTTTGCGCTTGAATTTTTCTACTTTGAGTTGAGCAACTATAAATCTACTAAAGAGAAAGTGTCAGTATTGAGATTTCCGAAAGATCCCGCGAGGAGAAGAAAATGGCTTAACTTCTGTACCGAGTTAGTGAGCTCAAACGAAGAATTCCAAATTGAATTACCAGATCCTCTGTAAGTGATTATCTTCTTCACTTAACAAGCGGTACATTGAAGAGTTACTCACAATTTTTATTTGAATGTGCAATAGATTGTTATCAAATTTCCAACAATATTCTTACTGCCGAATATGAAGTGAAGTTTAGTGAATAATTTAGAGACGTGCTTCTTGACACTCCGATGGTAACAACGGCAAAGTCTAACCTTCCGGCCTAATAGATTCTTACAGTGGGTTAACTGATGGAAAGCACATATCTGAGAAAGCAACAGCAATTTGCATATTTTTCCAATGCGGCCCTCTGCACCGGAATTTTTCAAAATGTAGCCTTTGGGTTACGTGAAGTTGGACAGCCCTGGTCTAGATCTCAGGGCGTTTCCGAGCACCCCAGGTTGATGAACACAAGCAACCCAGTTGCTTGTATCCAACGTCTGCCTGTTCCCGATACGAACATTATGAGCGTCCGACCCACGAGCGCGTTAATGCGTCCCATTGTTCGCAGGGAAGACGTAATCAAAATTGTGTAACGCCAGACCCGGACGCCCGATCAATGACGGCTGGGTTGGATAAGGCACCGCGACGCCCTATCGCGATACTTGTTGATGGTGCATTCTTTCTGTACACGTCTTGTTGGCTCGACGTTCGGATTACTGAAGGGTTTTTTTCTGTGCACGAGCGTTATCTGGAGATACCAGGTTTTACGTTCCGAATCTGTCGATACAGGGCGAAGCTTTGAAGCGTTACACAAGTTTTCAAGCTCCACTTCTTAAATGTAAATCTAACAATAGCAAACCAGATTTTGACAGAGTATATCCGGTCGTGAAAGCCTGAAACTATTTATTAAACCAGATTTTGTTGAAAAATCAAAACAAAACATGCAGAACATTTCGCGAGCATTCGTCGAGTGGTCATGGTTGTAGATTGTAGATTTTAAGCGCTGTTCACATTGGTAGAGTAAATGGTAGAGTAGAGTAGTCGAGTACTAACTATCCTCCTACTAGAACAATGTAAACAGATCGGGCAAGTAACGGTAGAGTACTAAAGATAGTACACGGTAAAGTAGAGTGGATAGAACATGTGGAATAGTACACTCGACTATCCCATCCCCACCTCCAAATTCTCGCTCTACTCTACTGGTTTATTACTTAACTACACCAATGTGAACAGTCACTTGCCCGGTTTTAGGAGAGGATAGTACATCTTCCTAGTCTTCCATGTGATTCGGCTGATCGAACTCTCCTCTCAAATTACTAGCAACGTGTAAACAATTACTCTATCGAAATGAGTCTGCGACTTTGACGTCATATTTACCACCACCAGAGCTGTTGTCGCCATAATGTAGCCTACTACTCACCTTCCAGTTCCTGAGTTCTTATGAACTCCAGAATCTGGAAAGCCTTCAAGTGGGTCAGTTCTACTAGTCTCTTGATCGAAGTTTTTCCTGCGTTGGCTAGTGATGGTACGGCATTCTTTCGTTTTCTGCCAGACCCATTCTCATGAGGTACTTCCTGAGGCGACAGTGTTTTGGAACGAATCCAGAGAGGATGATCAGCGTATTCTTACGAAGATCCAGATACTTTTTGAATCTAGCAGGATCAAAGTTTCCAAGAAACTTTCTAGAATGCAAGCTCAAGTAGTTGTGATGAATCCTGAGCACCATGCTCTTAGGACGAGCAACGAAACAAAGAATTACCTGACCCCCTTTCCCTATGGCTCCTAAAACATAGGTTAAGTGTTTCAGAAGAATCCCCAGGCACCAAGAAGCAACGGAAGAAGAAAAGAAGGCATTCTCATTTGAAATGAAGCATTAAGCTGACTACTGGAACCTGAATTCTTCCTAATTCCAGGGCATATAGCAGCCTAGCGATATTGAGGATTTGGTACCAGCCCTAAATACTCCAGTACCAATCACCGTCGTCGTTTTAAAACCATCTGTGTACCATTTGACGGTATTCTGTTTGAAAGCTCCTCTCCAAATCTTCTTTTCTACTTTGAGCATCAAGGTGAAGTCCTTTCCAATGATATTTTTCTCTATCATCTATCGGAAAGATCGCCTGATGCATTGTGTTTGATAAGAGAGTACCAGGTTTCCTGATTCCCAATTCCCTCATTAACAGTACCTCCCCTGGATAGTCTTAGGATGGACTCATGGACTTATCCATCTATCACAAGATGAAGAGGTGCGAGAACTGTAATGGATATGTCCTCATAGCTATAGAGATCCAGACACAGATTTTCGAATTCGATAGAGTATTCATTTTTAATACATTCGTATTCAAATCGTTGCATTCGTCATATTACTTTCCAAAATATTGAGAAAAAACTGAAGAAAAAAGGGGGATAAGAGTATTGGGTATTACGTTTGTTATTTCTAATCTATATATCTTAATCACAAACCGTTTTCACATTTTTGAAGTCGAAGAATGTGGAGATATTGTACATTTTTAGAATTTTGAAAAACTCGTCGCAGGGTGTTCCAAATGTTGGGTCAAAAATTGGGATCAAGATTGGCCCATAACTTTCGTTTTTCAAGTAAGTACCCTATTTTTTATGATTGCGTTGGATTGTGCGAAGAAAAATGATGATAATGTTTCACCATGTAAATGCTCCTAAATTAGGCATTCTTGAGTTATCCAGGATTTCCCGATTTCATGTCGTACGTAGCATCAAATTCATAGAATCTGTTTCA
This sequence comes from Hippodamia convergens, assembly GCA_038502775.1. NCBI lineage: Eukaryota > Metazoa > Arthropoda > Insecta > Coleoptera > Coccinellidae > Hippodamia > Hippodamia convergens. Next base: position 478,761 of record CM076607.1, read on the forward strand.
TATCAACAATGACCTTGGTCATAGAAGATAAATTATTCCAATAACTCACTAGTGACACACCTCTTTTCTGAATTGATTTATCATCGTTGATATGGAACAGATTTCAGGAATTTGAAGCTACATACGACATAAAATCAGAAAATTTTAAGTAACTCAAGAATTATTAATTTTAGGAGCATCAATATGTAAGAACATTCTCATCATTTTTCTTCGCAGAATTCAACACAATCATAAAGGGTTTTAATTTGAAAAACGAAGGTTATGAGCCTATCTTGATCCCAATTTTCGACCCAACATTTGGAACACCCTGTGACGAATTTCTCAAAATTCTAGAAATGTACAATATTTCCACAATCTTCGACTTCAAAAATGTGAAAACGGTTGTGCTTAAGATATTTAGAATAGGAACAACGAACATGATACCGAATACTCTTATCTCCCTTTTTTCTTCAGTTTTTTCTCGATATTTCAGAAATTATTTTGACGAATGCAACGATTTGAGTACGAATGTATGCAGAATTCAAAAACAAAAAACCAGAAAAAAAATTTTTGGTCAGGCTCCAAGAATATTTTAGCTCGGTAGATAATGTCAAACAATAGCATAATCCCAATTTTCAGATTTCAAATAGCTCCAGTTCTCCAGAAACGCCTGATAGGCCGTCGAACTTGGTACACCCTGTATAATAATGCGATCAATAAAGACCTTCATTGATATAACCAGAGTCCAATTAAACCAGTCACGAACAAACATGTTCCGCGGAAAACTTATACGGATTATCATTTCTTTCCTCCTAACTTTCCAGAATATTCGTGCGATATACTAATAACCCAATCGATCGAAATGAAGAACGATTCTAGAATCCTCAAAAATTCGGAGAGAAAACACGAAATACTCGGTGGTAAATTCGAACAACGATAACGCGTTATCGAACTTCCGAGAACTTTAATTATCCGTAAGTTGAGTTCGGAAAAGTTTGACAGATTTTCCATCTGCCAAATTGCCCTCGCGTTGGAAAATTTGGCAAACCGATCGGTGAATTCAGCGTATCGGAAATATGACTGACGTCGAATGTGAAGTTCCGACCTCATGAGGGGGAAAATACAACGCTACCTCAGCGAAGCTTTTATCGAAAATTACGTCTACTTCATAATCTTCCGAACAACATAATCGTAAAATGGGAGGGCAGGAACAAACTTACCTTGCGACGGCCTCGCTGTAAACGAACCCTGCGGAAGCCCTTCGTACGATTTCGTAGCACAAATCTGATCCGCTCATGCTGAAAAAAAACCAAGTGATAAGTCTGGTTCATTCCTGTGAATTCAAGTGCGTGTTTTATAAACATGGGTCAACCGAAGATTGGTATTCAATCTCAGTTTGAATGTTGTTTTCAGTATTATGAAGCGTTACCGCAATTTGTAACCCTGATCAAACTCGAATTAACAGATCCGTTGGCGCATCTTACTTCAAATAAACCATTTGTTACGGTATGATTTACCGATTTCAAATTTCGGGAGTTTCCGGATCGTCTCGGATCGATAATCGGCCGAAGAACTCGATTCCTGTCGGAGCACGTGTCACAGGGACAGTGGACAGTGACGTGAGCACCTTGGCGAACGACTGACGAAAAGTTCTTTCTTTGATATCCCGCTATTCTTGCACTGCACCTGAAGAGGCCTTGGTTTTGTCCTCCTATTCTCGAGTGAACTAATTTAACTGTGGCGATTGATAAGTATCGGTGAGTACGAAGTTGATCAGACAACCATATACCTATCTCTGCTAATAATTCGTATGTTTCATGTGAGGTGAGACACGCCATGGGTTCCGCCATTTTGAGGATCGTGTGACTTTCCATCTGATTTCCTCAATCATCTGATGAATCAACTCTCCTTCTAGATCAGTTCACCTTTGTTATAATTGATTGATTGAATTTGAATATTTCGCAATTCCTTAACCCTCTGATTTTCAATTTCTCGATTTATCTGTGTCAGTGTTTCAGTGAACACGTGGACATTTTTTTCCTTTCTTGAATTTTCTTTATGTAAACTAAGATCATCAGAGATCGCGGGGAATTGTGGAAGCTTGCAGTTACAAAAAACTGGTACAAGTGTTTTTTTATAACCTTTTCGGAGGGAGCTTAACCTCCGGCATCTCTTTGGATGGAGGTAAGTCTTCGGCATTTTTTTGGAGGGAGCTAAACCTCCGGCACCTTCTTTTAGAGGGAGCTAAGCCTTCAGTACCTTTTGGAGGAAGTTCAACTTTCAACCACTTTTCGGAAGGGACCAAGCCTTCAATACCTTTTGGAAGTGTTCAAACTTTCAGCAACTGCACTTTGAAGGGAATTAGACCTTCAAAGCTTCTCTTCGGAGGGAATTAAACCTTCACCTCCTGCAATGCCATTCTTTCTGGAAGAATTACAATGTCTTCCGGAGATTTAAGAGTTTTAGCTTTGGAAGAGCAGTGAGCTGCATCTGAACTCCGGAAGAAATCGAGGGATAATCACTTCCCTCACCAAGCATTATTCTAACAAGATTAGTTAACTAAGAACAAAAAACGCTCATGAATGAAGTTTCTAAGGAATTGTTCATCTTGTCCTCATGTTTTGATGTTTCAATTTGTAATAGTAGATATTGTAAATAGCTATTGTCATCAGAGAGGAATAAATCTCGACTGTCCAAATTTTGATTATCATTAGCCTGAGTAGAAGCATATTATCTCCTTTTACATCATATGAATGTAAGGTGGTTCCATGTTCTGACTAGCTGGGGCATTTTAGTGTTAAATCATCACCTCACACAGTTCACGTTTAACCATACACAATTGGTACCCCAAAAGTGGGGTCATAAATTGACGTAATATCTATTTAACCTTACACATTACTCTATTCTTCTTTTTTTGGCAAACTCATCATCGGTCCAAATTCAACCGACTATGTTACCAACCCAATGCAACAACCTCAGTCTTCAGTTACAGAACAGCCAACAGTAGAGAGATTCTTTATAACACGAACACTCACTGAACCGTAGGTTGAATTTAAACTATAGGATGCTTAAAAGGAGATTGAAATTCAGGTTTTGAACGAGTCGACCGAGAATTAAAATTCAACCTCAGCTTGAAGGCCAGTTCAGGCAAACAGGTAGGTAACGCTCTTCAAAGTGAGATCGAATTTCAATCGTCGGTTAACGACCCTCAGGGCCGGTATTTTAAATGTGTTAACCGAGGATTTAAGTCTACGTTTACCAAAACCGAATTTCAGAATGAAGGGAAAATGAACCTTCATTTCCAAATTTTTCATGCACCACTACATTATCCAGAAAAAAATTGAGCAGACTATTCAAAAAGAAAGCTACGGCAATGAAAAAAGAGGAAAACCAGAACTAATAAACCCGTCCCAACAACGTCACGGTATAAATTTCAATCTCACGGTCTTCGTGCTCCAAGTCGAGGGCGCTGGCTGCCATAATTGCTCTGGGAGGAGGGGCAATAACTACCCCTCGTACGTGGTAACCCCCAAAAAGTACGCCGACCTTCGACCAACCGATATTTATAACCCCAGTAAATCTTGCCGGCACAATCGCTCCAGACGATGGAGAATGCAACAAACGAGATGCCGGCATTGTAACCTTCTGGTCACGAACTTTTAATCTAGCGCCAGGGGTTTTTGATGAGGTCGAAAGGACGGGTCGTTTTACAGGGTGTTTCGAGAAGGCGACACGTTGACTCAACTTCAACCGCATCCTACTAATATTATATATGCGGAAATTTGTGAGGATGGGAGTATGGATGTTTGTGCCTTTTCCACGTAAAAACTACCGAACGGATTCAGATGAAACTTAACATCAATATAGTTTATCTATCAGAATAACACATAAGCTACAATATAAAAGGATCTTGTGAAATTCGAACAAAATACAACGCAAAGTGTCAAGCAGGTCGGAATAATTCCTGGCCTCTTAGAGCTATTTAGACGTAAGTTCCTCAGGTACCAATACTTCGTGAAGTCGCGAATCGCGCATTATAATTCTTATGGTGAAATGGAAAAATGAACCTTATGGCCGTTCTTCTTGATTCTCGGCGAGACAGTGAGAATGTGAAATATCGAAATTCGACAGCTTAGCAAGAATATTATCAGCTTTCAAACTGTGATCACGATATCACACTTTTCAATACTGTTATAAGGAACTGTGACTACCTGTGAATTTTTGATATTAGAGATTGAATCGGTTCATGAAATAAAGCTCAATTTCAACCGCAGGGATCGATTGCAGACAATCCAAATGACCATACGCTGATTCAATTTTCCAAGCGACTTAGTAGAGTACATGTAAAAATTGGTTTAGTTATTATTTATTTGAAGTAGAAATATGAATTACTTTTCATTTGGATCCCAATTGATTTTTTAGTTCATTTAATTATAGGATTGCACAGTTATTTATAGGTATAGATTAGACGTATTTATTTGGAAAATTTGAAAATGCAATTTCAATCAAGCTCAAATTTTTTTCAAGATTCTTTGTGTTTCGAAATAAAATTGAAATAATGATAACAATAATAATTGTATTACCGGATTCGAGCAGGAGAAGTTGCACGGGCCAGCTAGTATGGAAATGAAAAGTTACAGCTGGTGCATTACTTATAATTTAATATGACAAGCCCAAATTACACTTAATACTCTCGTTCTGAATAGGTGTGGTCTTGGTTGCATTTGAGATCGTGAAGAATATACCTAATTAATTAAGAACTCATAAAACTGTCAGTTCCAAAAAAAGTGCATAATTATGTGACGATCATTCAAATTTTAATCCTACATTGATCTGGATTTTCCTTTGGCGGTAGCCAAATCAAGAAGTTCTTTGAGCTTATGTGGTGGTACAACTGAAATTTTACAATTATTGATTGCTACTGTTAATACTCCACGAATTTTTACTTGAATCTACGATTTTTTTTACTCTACTACCTATACAAAAGTATAGTCAATAAATTTCGGACAGGCAAAATTTTTGTCAAATTCAACTTCCTGTATCTTTTTTCGTGGTGCTGTGATTTCGTTGAAATTTTCACCAGTTATAGTACTGGGTTTTTTTATTTTAACCTGAAATTTACCTTGCAAAGATATTTGTATACAGGGAGAAAGAAAACCATGTTTTATACAGTCCATTTCTAAACACCCTGGTGGTGAATTTGAGGCGGAAAATTTGATATCATTCAGTTTTAGATACACATTTTCGAATGTGTTGCATTCTTTCAATTTTTATAACAATCTAAAACATTTCAATACCTTATCGACTAGCAAACCAACACAAACATCTGAAAATCAATAGCGTGTATTTCCACCTCCCTTTCTCTTCACTTCTACCATACGACGTGGCATACTTTCAATGCATTTCCAAATTGCTTGTGGGGGATATTTTCCCGTTCTTCAAGAAAGGTTGTTCGTAAATCGGGCAAGGTGTTGGGCTGCCGATTTCGAACATGTCTACCTAGCATATCCCATACATGTTCGGATTTAAATCCGGACTTCTGGCTGGCCACACGAATCGTTGAATATTCGCCTCTTCACAGTGTTCTGTTACAACCCGTGCAACGTGAGGCCTAGCATTGTTCAGCATTAACAGAAATTGTTGCTTCCCCCAGAAGCAATTCGTAAATGCATTGAAGGTATGCCACATCGTATGGTAGAAGTGAAGAGAAAGGGAGGTGGAAATACACGCTATTCATTTTCAGATGTTTGTTTATGTCTGCTAGTCGATAAATTATTATAATGTTTTAAATTTTTATGAAAATTGAAAAAAGCAACACTTTCTTTGAAAATGTGTATCTTTTTTTTTGTAAAGCAGATACTGACGTAAATCAAAAAACATTTTGTTGAGAAAGGATCACATTTCAAATTAAAACTTAATGATATCAAATTTTCCGCCTCAAATTCACCAGAGGGTGTTTAGAAATGAAGGGAATAAAACAAGGTTTTGTTTCTCCCTGTATAATGGATAAACAACAGGTATTTTTGCAAAGTAAATTCCAGGTGAATATAAAAGACCCAATACTATACCTGGTGAAAATTTCAACAAAATCGGAGAACTACGAAAAAAGATACAGGGTGTTGAATTTTACAAAAATTTTGCCTGTCCGAAATTTATTGACGGGGAGTGTATATACCTCCTCATACTCTCACCGTAAGGTGATAAAGGGCTGTCTGTAAAATCTGACGTCTTCATTCATCACTGACTTTAAAAAAAAAATTGTAATTTTTTCGCCAACTTCTGCTAGATGCTAACTAAACAAAAACAAACTGTAACTTCTCCGAATGAATTTCCTGTACGAAATACTCACAATTCGAACACCATGTACAGCATCCCCTCCGAGGAGTAGGTCTCCAGCAGTTCCACTATGTGGGGGTGTTTCAGCATGTGACATATCGTAGCCTCTCGCTTCAAATCTGAAAAGATAAGACGCATTATTTACCAACCACCTGTTGGGCGCCGTCGACAAAAGGACGCTCCGCCTAATATAAAGGATGAGGATGCAGTCTGTTGGGATAGTTTCGACCACTCGTTTACAAGAGTTTGGAAGTGTACGCGATAACATCAGAGTGTCACTACCAGAAGAAATCTATCCTTACGGCTTGGGTTTTGTGGTAAGTGCGGTTTAGATCGAGAATCAGATCATGAGGTATTAATAAAATAATTATTCATATACCAATAGCATCTAGACCCATGGGCGCCCGCCAGGGGGGGGGCCAGGGGGGCCGTGGGCCCCCCTGAGATTTTGATCCTCTATCGAATTGATAACTCCCTGAGGCGTGTTGAGCCCTTTTTGGGTGAAAAAAATCATGGAAAGTTTTCAAATAAGACGATGAATTTCATGTTTTTGTTTACCTAAAACGAAGTAATAAATTCATAAACTACCCCATGCTTATCGGCATTCTCTTCAATCGCTACCAGATGTTCGTTGTATGACGGTTTTTTTAGGCGGCTTCTTTGATGGGGGATTCTTCATGCGACTAGTGGGACTACTCTCATATTTCAATAATTATTGTCCATTCTCCAATCAGAAAATTTTTTTCCGAGAAGGCGGAAATATAGAATCTTTTCATTAGTATTTTCATTCTAGAGAAAGATGTATTCGAATTCGAAACAATCCTATTCAGAGAGTATTCTTCGTTTTTAGTGTCTTTGACTCCAAATTGTGTTATCGAGGGTAACTTCTTTGATTATTTACGTAGATGATTTTCTCGTTCGGCGCCTCTCAATGTGAAATTTAAACTATTATAATTGTAGATTATTGATAAGAACTCTAAAAAATTCGAAATGTGGCAGACTTTGGGGTCTGCAGATAGAAGTGAAAACAAAGTAACACGTGAATTGTATCGTAGAGCGTCGACCCATAAGATTATTATTTGCGAATAATTTTTGATTTGTAAGGAAGTATTAATGATCAATTTGAACTTCCTTGATCCCTGATCATAAACACTCCTTTGTAAACCAAAATTACTTTAAAAATGATAACCAAATAGTTCGACGATACAGTTTAAAAGTTGCTCAGATTTCACTTATATCGGCAGTCCCAGAAGACTGTTTTTTTCTTGTTTCTTGAGAGTCATTTTACTTATGTTTCTATATATATTTCATATATTTTTATAATTTGATGAATTTACCTTTGGAAAATATGGATATTCTAAAATTTTTCCAAAGGAGATCGAATGCCGATGACGATCGCTAAGACACCCAAAAAATAAACCTTTATACATCAATGCAGACTCGTTCCTCGTGTACTGATAAAGAAACAATCTAAGAAAAATATGGGAATTAACTTCCTATTGAATTTCTTGAGACTAACAGAAGGCTGATTTTTAGTTCAGAATAAAATATGCGTGGTATTACGATTCCGGTATTTTATTTTCAGAATTATTATTATTATTTATGTGTGTGTTATGTCTTTTTTATTTTTTTTATAATTAATTCATTTTGATAATATATTTATTTTGTGTTATTTCGAATAATCTCTGAGTTTCTAGTTCTGAATTTATGGTTTGTTTCATTTAATTTATATTTCATATTTCATTATTATTCATGTATGGTTTTTATGAATATCATTTTATCGAGCGTATATGTATATTTGTTTTTATTTCGTTATTACTGGTTGATGTATCTGTAGTTGTTAGCAATCATACAATTTATTTCATTCCTTTCTTCATATTATTTATATTTCATTTTCCTGTTAATATTCTTTCATGGATTGTGATTTGTTTAGAAAACAGTTACCGTATTATCTTATACATATCGCCTTATATTGTTGATGTAAAAAAAATGTTGAGGTGGAAAACTTAATCATTTTTAACAAATTCTGCGGGCGCTCATGCATGAATATAAAAAACGAAATAGAAAGAAATGGAATACTGATGTCGCAAGCGCCTTATCGTTTTTCGACGATTTTTTTTGCCCCCCCTGAGAAAAAATTCTGCGGGCGCCCATATCTAGACATTCGTTTAACAAGGCGAATTATTGAAAAGAGAGAGAAATGTCCTTCAAATGTCCCTATTTTTTTTCGGAGTTGTGTTCTTGAGCTTTTATAGCAAACACCGAATTTATGGTAGGTAGATGGTACCCCATCATCAACCATTACTCCAAGACACGATTTGTCTTCAAAAATTAGCTGTAAGGTACTTCATGGGGTGTTGATGCAACCACATTTCTTAGGGTAGCCTTTGGCTCAGTTTGCTCCAGCTGAATATTGTTACCCGTTTGATTCAACTGTGATCATGTGCCAAAGATTTATGCATACCACAACTACTTCACGAAGAAATCTTTAACTCCTTGGATATCAGTTTTTTTCTAACATTGTTCATCCCCCTTTTGACCAACAGCCTACAAACTTGAATTACTAAAACAGATTGCATTTGGCAGTGCCACCCAAACTGAGCGTCGCGACGCCCTGAGCAGCCACGGTATAATGCCAGAGGCGTCGTGATACGATCTGAATTGGCTGTAGCTTTTGACTATTTTGTCTTTTTTGTTTGTTTGCATTCTTTTAACTTTTTCTTCTTTGTTTTTCAAATAAAAAGATTAAATGCTGATTGGAGTTTTTCTGACAACCTGGTATTAGGATAGAACTATAAGCAGTATTTAAATGTATGGCAAGAAAGTGAGGGCGTAACAAAAATATGGCAACTACCCAAGGACGTCACAGTTAAAACAAGTTTGGGAACACCTGCCATATGGAATACATGCAATTTTTTTGACAAAGGTCTAATTCTCGGTCTAATAACTGTTCCTTTGAATAGAGTTGCTAGATTCAATCTTCTGAATATGGTCTAAGAGAAGTTATAGACATTGTAATAGCATGCTTTTCGAATTGATAGAATTCAGTTGCCCCCCCTATAGTATTCGCGGCAAAGCAGAGGAAACAACTGAACATCCCATGAGTAATTCAACAATATCTGAACCCCAGGGTGGTTTAAGGCTACACTAGAAGAATCGGATTCATTTTCAAAACGAGTGGTAAATTTTAAGTGATTCAATGAAAATCTCTGATTAAAAATGATTCAATGGAAATCTCTGATTTTCATTGAAGTTTTTACTGTTAGCGAACACACCACAACCTTTCATGGATTTATGGAGTAGGTACAAAAATAAGAAGAGCAGAGATGAAGAATTATTACTGTTGCGTAACAAGGCATTCAACAGCGGTACATTACAAATAGCAAGAATAGGAGGAATTTGATCCAGCTTCAACTACGCCCCTCAAGGTATTATTCACAAATAAAATTTCCCGAATTTACTTGGTGATCATATATCAGTTTTTCGGATTTTCACTCACAGTTTCTGAATCAAACTCAATAAAAAATTTTAAATGCCCTTACGTGAATTCTTGCACCAAATTGTTAAGAGCATTTGGTCTCTGCGTTGGCAAAATCAGATGACAGATAAAAAATCAACGGTTTTATGATGCAATTCGAAAAGTTACTCATTTTAATCGTTGACTCGATAGTTGATAATTTTTTTGTTATTTTTTTATAGCCAACAATTTGCCAGCTAATATGCATAAATGAGATAAAAATAGACTTGAAAGATAGGTTATAATAATGCAGAAACGGACGCTGGGAACGTAAAATCATTAGCTTCAACCCTGAATATAGTCCTTTTGCTGCCAAAAATTCACGTTGAGATATTATTCCTCTCAAGGTGTACTTTCTATGTCACTCAGAAAATGTTTACTCACCGTCAGTACTCAAACCAGGGCTGGAGGTGAATTTTGCAACGTCCACCACCTTTACAGCGAACTCCTGTGCAGTTTGACGATGAAGACATCTCCTGACAATACTGAATGGTCCCCTGCAAATAAAAATGCAATATTCATCATTTTGTGCACCTGGATTTTCGGTCGTATAATGCATTTTTTTCAGAAAAACTTCAAGACATGCTTGCTCCCTCGATAAGAAAAAAGAAATTCATGAACATTTATGAGATCTCACTAGATATCCCTATAATTCAAGGTTAAAACCCAAATAGACCTGAAATTTTTTTTTTTTCATTTCAATGAGAATTGTGTCAGATTATGGTTTTAAATGGGGCCTTTTCATATTTTTCATCTTGATGTGTACTTACTTTTCACGAAAAGTTAAAATTTGTGGTGTTCTTTTAAAGGAACGGTAGGTTTTTGAGCTACTAAAATTCATTCTATGAAAACTGAACATTGAATTATAATATGTCGTAATTAAAGAAGCAATTTTTCGAATGTTATGCTATTTTATATTTAATACTTATAAAATATTAGTTTTTATGCCACACTTCACAATTTTTTTATTTTATTCTGGTAAACAATCAGGTGGTCTACTCTGACCTATCTTGAAGATTGGTGTAAACCCTTTGATTGCTTAGATGGTCCTGTTTTTGTTGTTTTTCTATTAGTTTCCAGCAATCTTGTTGCGATGATAGCTAGTCTAGTTTGTTACCATTTCTGCGTTTTGAACAACCATGTCAAAGCAGTGTGCAAGAAGTGGAAATACAATTTTTGTCCTTGTCGAAATACGATTCTAACTCATGTTTTTACGGGATCAGTCAACGCCCCCCATATATTCTAATGTTGCATGAGTTTTGGTTGGTCAATGATATTTTTTTTCTCAGGTGAATATATTATTACTTTGTTTGGTGCATGGAAATACGAATAAGAAATTAGTAGGCGCATAAGCAACATTATTGTTATTTCACTTACAGAAAACTATTGAATTATGTGCAGAAGAAAATTTTGCTATCAGGTGGTTCTGAATTTATATCCAGATTATCTGCATGATGTAGTATCTCATGCAGAGTCAGTTTATTTTTCAATAGTTATAACAATATATTGAGGTAATATAATAGGTGATAATCCTACCGTTCCGTTAAAAGAACGCCTTCATTTACGTAGCAAAAATCAGGATTGAAATCATGGAGAAGATGAATTCGCCTCGAATATTATTCATCCGACCATAGATATAATTATTTCATTCGCAAAAGCGATGAAATAAATACATATGAAAAAATACTCCACCGGAAAAAAGAGGTATTGCAACAATTGATATATTTATGAAGTAAACATGGCTTTAAAGTGAATTTGAATACTGAAGCACTTTGTAGGTTATATTCAGTGTTGAAGAAAGCATTAATTTATGTGTTTATATTGACGCCTTCTTTGTTTCTTTATTTTGAGCATGAATAGAAAACTTTTAGATAGGTGTTCTTTATACGGAACGGTAGGTCTATTTGGGTTAATGGAAAGTGCTTCATCTATCATATGGAAAACTGCATATATTCTTTCATCATTGATTACTCTATGATATAATGCAGAAAATAAGATTGCCAGATTAAAGTCGGGCTCAGGTAAACCCTTGAGTATGGTCCTATACTTGTCTAGAATCAATTGAAAGCATCAAAAGGGTTTGGCAATCTGATTGGAATACTCATACATGTCATAGTTTCAACAATAGTATAAATTCTATTCTGGTCTGTTCTGAATTGTATAAGAACAGGTCATGGACTTTGTAATCGTCTAAGATTTTTCTCATTCAAGAAAATTATGAATCATAAGAGTCTACTATATTTTTCGACTATTGTTCATCACGACGTTTACCATATTCAGAGAAATTCTGTACCTATGGTTTGCCTTCACCGATTGAATTTTCCATAAACTGCAAGAATTTTCATGGTGATGATATAACGCTGAAATGAATTAATAACAAGAGAATGTTGAATATAACAGATATTTAGCAACAAATTGTTGGAAAATTTCATTCACTCCTGGCATGGCATACTTTAGTCTTCAATGAAGTCTTCAGGTGATTAACCACAAGAGTGAATGATAAATGAGTTAGTGCAGTTTTCGCGGAGATTCGAAAGATTACAGAGCCTTCCAAGATGAAAAACTTCACCCAAAATCATATTCACGATGAACCCTACGTTCAAAATTGTTGTTTTCTACTTAATTAATGTATATTCCAATTGGCCTTTCCATCAAGAAAAATGGTGGAGGAGAGAATTTAAGATTTCAGGCGTGGTGGACGACTAAACTATTAATAAGGAGCGCTGTGGATTGGAATACTCAATGGAGGTGCCCGAAATCGTTTAAGCAGACAGTGAATTACTATTGAAAGGGTATGAGATAGCTACCATTGTAAAAATATCGGATGTTGATATGTTTATCCTTTTACAAGAACATATTATGGACTCGCATGTGGACAGCTATTTGCACCGACGTAGTGATGATTCAGAGCAGCGTTCGAACCTTTTCAACCATGAAAATTCCGCATTTTAATAATGGATCCAAAGCATAATGCTCCGAGTGCGAGTGATAAATTGATAAACACTATGGCAAAATTTTATGAAAATATTGAAAAATCCTCTAACGGGTGGAAGTTTTAAACTTAAACATCAGCAATCGACTGTTTTAATTCATTTAATTATTCTTATGACTCCTCATAGAGTTATTTTTTATTTTTATTTTATTTTACTTCCACACCAACACCAATTACAAATGCAAAATAACAATTTCGTGTATTTCGTATATTTATATTATGAAAAGTGCTAGAGACTTAGAAGTACTTACTCCTCCAGAAATAAAAGAGGTAGCATTTTATATTGACCATCAAAAATGTATACGTATATGAATGAGTATAGTATAAATTATTAATTGAATTTGTGAGATATACTCGGAGATATATTTCTTCGAAAGTGTCGCCTGGTACTGAGGAACCTCCACCATTTTATATCTACTACAAGACAATTCTAGAGTTTCCATGGAAATTATGTCTTTATTAGGACCGTGATTAGAACCTCAACCATACAACGATCCTCAAATTTCATAATGAATGAATGAAAATGAGAATATCATGTAAAAGCGGACGAGTTCAAAACGTAATATGTAGTTATTTCCCCAACAAACGCAAATATTCGCTTATATTCAAATTTCGCCGAATACTTTAAGATAATCTTCTTTTTTTTTCAACTCGATTTCAACTAGCTCCAGTGGAATTTATCTATTGATTCATATAGATCCGAACAAAAATCTCCGCTAACTTCTATATCAAAAGAGATCGGTACTTACAAAATATTTGAGATCCCATATCATAGGAATTATTTGCACATTAATATTTATATTCATTTCTCATCATTTCAGCATAAATTGATACCAAAACTACAGGTGAACTGAGAAAATGGCCGAAATAAACAATCTATGATTCATAATTACTGGATGTGTTGATCACAGACTAGATGGTCATTAAAAAATAATATGCCGTTTACATTGTGCTGATATTATTGAATGGATGATTGTTTACCTGTCTACATTTTCTTCAGGATTTATGAGTTAATTGTCTAGCATTAATTTTCTCTGTCATCTCATCATATTATTTCCTTACTTCAGGTGATATTTTACGGAAAAAACTCAATTTTCCATCACTTAGAAAATTGTCTGTCAAAAACATCGAGCAATATTTACCTGCCCCAATTACGTTAATGACCAGAGAAAATAATGAATAAACTACTCACTTCAGAGTAAATAGACCAAAGATAAGATACCTACACGAAGGAATACTTTTGAAATAATAGTTCCGAAATGGATTGCGATAAAAGTTTGAAGTGATTATTCACCGAGTTATTCTCTCATAATTTCTTATTTTGTCTTTGATCAGCACAATTATTCGGATGTTTGTGTTAGTAAATTAACTAGCCTTTTTTTTCAAATTCCTTCTCCCTTCTTCTGTTCTGCAGACGACTTTTGAATAAAAGAGACATCAGACGTTCTGGAAAATGCTTTCAAGTTTCTCAACGTGTGAAACGTGTAGATACGCAAAGGGAAAACAGCAATAAAAATTCAAATTTGCTTTCGGCACCTCGCAAGTGAATAAATATGCGGACAAAAGGGAAATTCTGATTCACGACTGTGTTAGTGACTAACCGGAACATTTTAACGTGGCTTATTGTTCTAGGGGTTTGAATAATGGGCTCAGAAAGATGAATGAGTCAGTGGAACTGATTTTTGAACAAAATGAACCAGAATGAAGACTGTCGGAAAATGTGAGTACCTTCCGATTTCTTCGCAAAGCTCGTAAACATCGTCGAATAACACCTCGTCCTCTGCCATTCTGACGTCCGGAAAAGCACAGTTTTTCCACGTTAAGAGTCAGATCGGATCGGGGTCAGTAGAAAATCATCATTGGGAGCACGGTGCGATGTGCCATAAACAAACCACACGCGCGAAACCCACCACGCGAGCTCCAAAAATCGAAAAACGATACGATCGCGAAAATCGGGCGAGGCGGACCTGCCGAAATATGCAGACAAACTATCGCCCCTTCGGTTAGTTTGGTTGCCTGCAACCGAACCGACAACTCGCCTTGAAACGGGACGTTCGTAATATGGCCGCACTGTTATTGCTCTGTGTCCGTTCTGAATGCACTGTTTCGAAGAGACCAACACGGCACGGGGGCGTTCGGATGGACGGTCTGCACGCCCGGCACCGCGAAAACCGTTTTATTTACAAAAGAGGGCCCGTACACGCCCAGAGACACGGTTGTAAACGAGCACCAACTGACAAGTATGACAGCACCGGTCAGCCGGGTAGCGCCCTGCTGGTCATGCGCTAGGCAATGTGCTACACACGGCGCCAAATCGCGAATTGCCGCCTGAATCGCGCTACTTTTGCGTTTTCGCATCGCTAAAGTTTTCATTCGCGACGGATGTATTCGTTTTCGAATTCCATTGATTCAAAGCGGCTCAAAACCTCGTAAAACTGAACTCCCACTACACCTTGTCGAATTAGAGTCGGATGACTGACTGTCCTCTGCGCGAAAGTCAACAGCAATAAAGTTAATGTACCTTATACACCCACAACGTCGTCACCTGGGCTTTTT
Source organism: Hippodamia convergens (assembly GCA_038502775.1). NCBI lineage: Eukaryota > Metazoa > Arthropoda > Insecta > Coleoptera > Coccinellidae > Hippodamia > Hippodamia convergens. Next base: position 494,141 of record CM076607.1, read on the forward strand.
TATTGTTTTCAATGATCTAGAAAAGAAACATTACCTCATTCTTCACCAACTCAAAGATTTCATTACTATCAGACTTTCAAAGCAAATAGTGTGAGTAATTAGGTCAAATAGCCAATAGTCTGTTATTGAAACAGCCTTGATAATACGAAAATAATGTTCAATGGCATCGCAGAATACTTCGTAATTTAATTACTTTCGTAGAAGCCGAAACTTTTCTTCTTGTACATCATCTATTATCACTACATTCTGTACCTTACCTTTTCATGTACCTACCTCTGATTAAATATGTACCTATTCACATAATATATGTTGCGGTTTTGTTCTGGGAGTGTTGTAATTACAATTCAACTAACAAAGCATCTCTTTGTTGAGTATTGATGAGTTCAATCAATGGGCATGCAAACTATGTTAAATTTGAATGCCGCACTATAACGGTATGAGTCACAACAGTTACAATACAATTCCTACCAATGTATTATGTATAAAAGTTATTCTTTTATTTATCCCGGACAAGGTCCTACAACTTCATATGAGATTATTTGTTTAAGAGTACAAGCCATCAAGAACAGTAATAAGGATACACACCGTTTAACAGAAATATTTCATCATGAAAAACACAAAAAGTAAATATGGTGGATGCGCTTTAGACATTTTTTTTTTAATTTTCCGTACAAAATCATGACAAATTGCTCTGACTCATGTTACAAAATTTTGGGCGAGTGTAAACTATTGTTTCTGCATTAATTTGATGGACTTCAAAAAGAGTCGTCGCTAAGAGTTTATTCATGACATATTTGATGTTAATTTTCTGAAACCTCATTTCAGTTAATCAATTCTCGAAAGAATATTAATTAGTCCTCTTAATTTGTTTTACACCTTTTTTACCATAACCTTAAAATTTTAAAGTTGCCTTTTATCAACAGTACAAAAGCACACAATTTCACCAACAAAAATTCATGGGGTTCAGTGGAAATATGATGAATATTATAAGCAACAAAGATATATTTTCATTTCAAAATAAATAAAAAATAATAATTTCAGCATAAACTACAATTGGAGTATAAATACATGTCAAAACTCATAGAAATAACGAAGTCAGTTAAAGTTAGGCCAGATCTAGTTAATTTTAATGGTAATTACATTTTTATTTTACCTACAGTAATGACTTAAAATAGTGCACAAAATGGCAAATGCAAGAAGATACAAAGCTTTCAAAATGTGAGCAGGAGATGAAAACTGTACTATTCTCAATAATTCATAAGTAAGTTTCAAAATATGATCTACGAGTTTTGATCGCTCAACACATCAGTCAATACAAAAAGTATTCAATCAATGAATATTAAAAATTCATAGTGGAATATAATTATTGTCCTTCCAATTTTTCGTTAAAATAAATGGAACCAACAGAAATAACAGCAAATATATTAACTTGATTCATTAAAATTATTAATCGGATTAGATTAGCACCTCAAATTATTGACTAGACATCAACAATTCGAAAACTTTGTATCGAACTGACTCAATAAATATATTCCTTTTTGTTTCTAGAGAAGACCAAGTTTTCCTGTTATTTTATCAACTTCATCTTCTGAACCAAAAAGACTCAATACTGTTATGGAATTCGGTGGAATTTGTGTCTTTCCAGCATCTGTTATTAAATACGATGGAATATAAGCACTTTTAGCCTTCTCATGGAGTTCTTGTAAATGCACATGGTCAATGCCCTTTAGTACAACTTTTTTCTCTCTAGTAAAACAGAAAAATTATTGATTAGAGAGATATGACAGATCAACAATCAAGAATGTTAGTCACAAATCATTTTTAATTTCTTACCCTGCAAATTCCCAGCCATCCAAGGCATCTTTCAATCCTTCTGATAACATTTTGCGGTACAAACCCAGACAAGCATGGGCAACCTTAAACTCACATGTTAAAACCAGATTTTAAAAAATGAATGAAACCCCCTTACTTGGGCACTCAGTTTACCAATTCCCATTTTCAGGGCAGTATTAATTACAAATGTCATTTTATAGTTGCCTTCTTCACCATGTTCGTCACCAACTGCATTATCATCTATCCTATCACCAGGCACTCTAGGTACTACCGTTCTACATGAATCCTCATCAGTACTAAAAATGAAATTGAGAGCTGAATCTATTGATGATTTCCAGTACAAAACAACGCCTGAAAGTGCAACTTTATCTGTATTATCAGAGAAAACATAATGTTTCGGCATTTTTGTTTAGAAACTATCAACTCACTTCAGTAGCTATATCTTTGGACAGGCCCATTGAAATGAGAATTTCTAGAAATTCTTCATTTGGTTCGAATTCCTTCTCCGTTGTGTCGCTCATTTTTTCCAAGCAACGTGTGTTTAGGATTAAATGGAAATTAAGTGCATTTGACTATGATAATAAAGGTGTATTATTAGATCAATGCATTTAATTGACAATAGTGACCTCGAAATTAGACATTTTCCACCACAGAAACAATGATTCAATCTCGATGGTCTCACTCACAGAATATTCTTATTAATACCGTGTTACCCGAATTTTTTGTAATTTTAATTTTGGTTTCTCATTCAAATGAACATTTGCGAATTTATCAGTGAAAACAAAGATTCTCGAAGGCTGAAACGGCGGTTACACATTTAGACATTTGCATTATGGTGTTGGTCAAAATATACTTTTGTGGAACACACCCTTTGCAAATTTGACAATCAAGATAACCTAATTCTCAAAAAGGTAAATAAAAACAAAATAAGTATTTATTATTAGATTTTAAAGTACATTTAAGTCGTAAAAGTTTATCTGGTCCCTTTCATACAATTATTTTGGATTTAAAGTTAACATAAAATTATATGATTAAGGGTTCTCCAAAGTTCATGACCAATATTCATCTGCGATTGCAGCTCAAGATTCTTGTTAGAATTACACAGTTATGAATATCTCAACTGATGAAACATCTACATATAAGAGAAGAAAGAGATCTAGCTCTTCAGATAGTTGTTCCAATAAAGACAAGAAAGTTTTGAGTAACAAAAGCAGAAAAACCAAGCTATTACAAAAAAAAAGAAACACGAGTAAGCATAAAGGTAAAAGGAGGAGGACAAAATCAAGCTCTTCAGATTCTTCCACATCAGAAGATTCATCAACTAGCAGGTAAATTAAATTATTTGTATTAGAACTAGTCGATTCATCCTTCTCGCTCAGATACCCTGAAGAAATGTTCATGCACTAACACATTTAGTTATCGTTGGAATGAAATTTTCTTCTCAGAGTGAATACATTATAGTCTACTCGTCCTTTTCTGAAATTTGTTGTTTCAAACCGAGTGCAAACAGCAGAAAAATGAAATGGAAATAAGTTTGAAAGTAAAAATAGCATTGCTAATAAAATATTAGAACTTCATCAAAATTATAACCATTAGTAAGGGCACTTGTTTTTATCTCATAAAATGTTTCAAATTGTCCATCCAAATGACTTTGTACCAAGCATCATATTGCAAGGGATATTAATTGCAAGTAATTTTTCTTATTGAAACAGCAGTTCTGACACTAGTTCCTCATCATCTTCTGAGGAAGAAAAAAAAGGTAAGAAAAAAAGTAAGTTACTGAAGAAATCAAAAAAAATCAGCAACAAGAAGAAACCGATCTATGGTCCAGAAAAGAAATCTAAGGAAGAAAGTCCATCTAATGATATTCCTCTAGAATTGATGGGGCAAAGAAATACCATGGCACCTATGACCAAAGAAGAATGGGAAAAGAAACAAAGCATTGTAAAAAGACAATACGACTCTACTACTGGTCGATATAGGTAAATTTTCCAACAGGAACGCATAGACATATTTTTTCTTTTTAATTCGTATTTTCAGGCTTATTAAAGGTGATGGAGAGGTAATCGAAGAAATTGTTAGCAAAGATAGACATAAACAAATAAACCAACAAGCAACCAAAGGAGATGGAGAATTTTTCCAGAATCAATTGAAGAAAAAGTGAACCTACAGTTATTGAAAAATTGATTTATTTCAAGTTAATTTTGTTAATATGGCATAATTGAATTGTATAGAAATATTTAAAACAATGATCTTCATTAATTCATTACAACCTCTTTTTTCCTGTTAAAACTTGCAACATTAGCAATCTATTTTCATGATAAAAATAACAGAACCTAGTACTACTACTAAAAGTTTTGAAATTCATTTTATATGTAATAAAGGTAAAACAAAAACCAAAAGAATGTGTTGGGAATATTTTATTTCTCTCTGAAATATAAACATAAATACTCAGCTTGAATAAAATTTTTCTTCTACATGTTTAGGATGAACAATTCTGAAAGAAAATTCATTCAACATTAAATTGTGTGGTTAACCATTTCAAGGACTCCACATCAAGGTTTCTGCCACTTCTTTATGGACCCTTAATTAATTGAAGGGATGATACATAGAGAATTTTCTACCTGAGAAGGTGGTGGCAGATGCTGAAAATATTTCCTAGAAATTCACTCCAATTTCATGCCGAGAATATTAAGTTTGAATACACAACAAAATTCGGAGGAACAAATTGAATTCTCTTCATATCATAGGGAAATGAGATTCGGATTTAAGAGTACAATAATAATTATACTATTCACAACACATTTCGGTAAATTCAATCCTAATTTTATACTGTATTGATGACTTGTTTTCATTTTGTTTTCAGATTGATGATAATTGTGAAAATAAAGGTATGTTATTATTATTTGAGTATTTGTGAAGTCAGTATGTTTGTTGTTGTGGCTATTGTATTACAATCATTTTTAGGTATTATTGTATAATTTTATTGAAACTGCAAAATAAACGCTTATGTAATTTTTTTTCTTGTTGAGTTATCCTCAACTGTTTTAAAGGCCCTGCTTGTTAAGCACTTTGTTTTGAAGAAACTGTTGATTAGATTGTGTTAAATCTACATGCACATTTGATAAAATAATACTAAATTTCCAGCCAATTCGATTGGAACATTGACCACGCTGAATTCTCTGAAGAAAATTTTTCGACGTTTGTCGTTGTTCCCTGTGTTAAACCTAATTCGTTGTTCCAACTGAAAACTTCAGAAATGAAACCCACATGTGAAATATTCTACCTGAAACAAGCGTCCCAAAACGTTCCACACAAAGTCTACAATAATCCAAACACACAAGTCATCTGTTTTTCTTCCCCTCGCACAAAAGAGGGGGATAACTTTATTTAGAAACGTGAGACCAAGCCGAAATGCATTTCGAAGAAACGATTATCATAGTGAACCAACGCCCTAGCAGCTAGGGCCCATACGGGCATTTAATTGTAGAAAGAGATGGACAAACGCTAGCCCTTTGTGGTTTCCTAGTAGGCTCGTGATTGGTGAACTTGAAATAGATAAACGCCGGTTCTATTTCTGTCTCGGTGTTGTAGAGAAGGAAGCTACCATTATGCCGGGGAATAAAGATTTAGGACTTCCTGTTACCCGACGACGAATACCAAGAAACGCACCGGGAAGCTGAAAGCGATCGTTAACATCGTTTTGAAACGGACGATATTTTGTTGCTTCAGATTCTTTATGACCGAAAAATTATTCCGAGAGAACATAACAATTATTGCATCAGCCTAGTTAGAATTAGATTTATCTCTCAGGTGAATTCGCATAAACGTAAAGGTATTGATTGCACTTGTAACGAGAACTTATTTGTCTCACCCAGTATATCATCCCGTTAAGAACCAATGGTCAATTCAAGCGATAGGTTTTTCGACCGCGAATCTAAGAGAAAATAAGGTTGTTATGCCTCCAATAGTTATTTCGAGACAATATTGAGGAAAAACTACTGCGAGAGTAATTATATCATTCTTATTTGGAAGAAGAAAGGCTAAACTGTCGACGCGATCGGATTGAGCGACAATGTGAATGTTCATTTCATCAAATGAAGTTAGAAAATGATAAGAGAATCTCGAAAAATTTACCATTTAAGAAATGTTGAAATTTCCTAAAGATATAAAAAAATCACAACTTTTATCTTATTAATTTGACTATCTTGAGCTTTTGGGTTTGTGAAGCTATCACATTATAGTCTTGAACCTATAAATGATTACAACAATTCATGAACACTGTCGAAAAAATCAGTATAAATAAAGAAATAAGAATGACGGAATAATCTGATGAAGATCAAACAACCTGACTCGTCAAAATGGCTGTGATACCTTCAAAATCACGGTACCACAACCAGATGACGAGCCAAGTCGCCCGAAACGTTCAACTCCCAACAAACGACTGCAGCAAGGACCTTCGAATTCATCAAAATGGCTGTGATACAAGTCTGAATCTGTTTCACTACCATCTTGACGATCCGAAACGCCCCCAGATCTCCCAAAGCGTCAAAAGCGAACACACCTCGTTGTTATTTGGTATATCCATCTCATCAAAGCTGGCTGTGATACTAGTATAATACGGTTTCACTACCATTTTGATGACCTGAAGATTCCCAATTCGAGAGGGGCGAAACGTCGTGGCGGAGCTGCGGATGCGACTGGGCATATCTCTGCTTATCAAAGCTGGCTGTGATAACGCTTTTAACAGTTAAGACGGCCAACTCTGACAATCAAAGTATGCCTATGGTGGTGTGCTGTGGTCTGCAACAAGAAAACCTTCCTACGATGAGGTAGCAAATCCTGCATGAAAGACAAGGTAGTGAGAGGATCGATTTACATCTCACTACCTATGTCTTTCACAAAGAACCTGCTGATAACTGAAATCAGGAACTTGAAAAGAACACATTGATCGAACGATTCATATTGAAAATAATTCTAAAGGAAAACGGGCTGAAATTTTAAATATTTTCAATTTCTCATAGAACTAGGGACCATGCTCCTTTCCTTCAGTATGAAGAGAGTAATTTTATGCTATATCTAAGTCGAAGAGAATCTTAAGGACATAAAACCATCATGAACTTTTCTTTTTCTCTGATTAAGGTTAGAAATCTATACTGGCAGGCAGTCTGAATCTGGCAAAAATAACTTAAATTTGGTGTCTCTAATTTTCTGAAAAGCATATAATATTCATTATAGATCATTTATTGAAATATACCTATAGAATATCAGAAAAGTGCGTAATGGTTTTACCTTCACCACTTGCTATTTGTATATTGGTCCTCAACCTGAGACATCAGAGGGTACTAGCTACCTAGAAAGTTTGAGAAAATAAGAAGTTGACGGTCTTGTGATGTTGGACTATAACAGAAAATGGGTCTCAGTCAAAGTCAAACTTCTCAACATAATATATTTATACAGATTTATAAAACTTTCGACAACAATATAATATAAATTATTAAAGCAATATACGGGGGTAAGTTTCAAATCTGATATTTACAATTTAAATAAATCGCTATATAAAAATATATAAATATTTACGTGTAAAATTATATCACCCATTCTTGGAAAAAAAAATCAGGACTATCGAATGCCGTCCTAAAAGCACGTCGGAGGAGTAACTGTTCTTTATAGATCCTCAACTTAAATTTCGCCTTCTCAACGGAAAGGACTACAAAACTCGGATTAAAAGTTTCGGTGATGGATTTATTGCGAAACCTACCGGGAGCCTAGAAAATCTGCACGAAAAAAAGAGGTGGAACCGTCCCTCCAAGAAGGGTCGTCCACGATTTTGGCCCTGCACAAAGGGCAGGTTTGCTCTCTGTCGAACCACGTGGTGACGCAATTTTCGCAAAAAATGTGCCGACACTCGAGTAGTACAGGGGCGTCGTACTCGTCGTGACATATAGGGCAGTGCTCTCCTGCCGTCTGGATTTGCTCTTTGCTCGGCGCCGAACCCACAGTCTGCAAGAGGAAGGCCACATTGAAGGTAGGACAGAGGAGGCAACTGACTACGTTCTAAATTTTCAGAATGGATGAGATGATAGATGGACAGGACGCCACACCAGATAATTAAGAAATGACGGGGAATGTGGATGAAATTGATGACCATTTCCAGTAATGAAAAAACGTAACAATGTTTATTAGTCAAAGTTAAATCAATTTATTCTACGATCAAAATTGTCTTCTTCAATAACTGGAAATGTGCATTTCTTCAAAAAAGTGATTCTGATGGCGACATAGCTATTATACAAAGCCTATATGTACAATGCTTCTTACGGAAAAACTCAAGACGATATTCGAACATTAACAAAAAAAAACTAAGACAAAACTAAGACGGTCCAACTGAAATATTTTCAATGTCCTACAACTTACAGTCTACCTATAACGAATAAACCACTATACAAGGTGAGCCAGTCAATATTACATTGCCTTTTTTGTATGTTCATTCGTTTACTCAGATGGAGCACTTAATACAACAAATATCTGGTCAATGCAATTTTTGATTTAAGTTTTTTGTACCAGATCAGAAGAAGAAAAGGATTGAAATGTTAAAAGTCGGAAGAAAATAAACATACAAACAAAAGACATAAACGTGTATTTAAAGTATTTATTGATGTCAATTACTTCTTGTTAAGCGGTTTCAGAGTTAGTACTTTCATTATCCCGATATTTATTAGCCATTCTCTTATCAAAATCAGTGAAAACTTTTGAGGAATGAACAAAAACCTTACTCACTTCTGAAAATGTGAATACAATCTTCTATTTGCTTAATTTTCAAAATTTGAGACATGCAGTTCTCATACTTTCTATTATTACGAATGTGGAACACTCGAGTATTTGATTGTAGGTTATTCTTTTCTTGAACCAGTCATCACCTTTGTGTCGAATTCATTCAAACATGAACAGTTTTGAAAAAGAACTAACGTGAACAAGTTGTAAAAAACCCGACTTCGTGTTGTACTAAGAAAGAATGTATACAATATGTTTGATATTTTGAGGATAACTTATAAAAACATTTCGAAATGTTCATCCAAGTGGTTCATGTTTCAACATAATTCAGAAATTCCTTTCAGAAATAAAATGCGTTCGTAAATTTGATTTCTCTCCGAAAATTTACAGCCTACGAATGTGATCAAATATTTCAAAATTTTTGAATGAATTTGTCAGAAGCACGTGAATCGACAAAAACTAGTTGTCTAGCAATGAAGGGATAACACGGAAAAATCTGGAAGATTAACGATTTTGTCTGACATAAAATGTTAGGGGTGATATTGTTCATTGTTAGGTAACAACTTCTTCCAATTGATTTTGTTCTGACAAATTTGTGGAAGATATTACTTCACCTAACAGCCTTTCCATGATCTTCGAAAAATCTTTTTTGATATATCCGAATTTCCGTTCATTTACTGAAACATTTTTACAGAAAGCTTAATCTTGTTAAACCAATTTTCATGGGAGAACTAGCATATATCTGAAAATTATTAGTTTTCTAGGAGAACCGTATATCGTAATCCTAATTCCTAATGAGTCCACTTTCTTTTAAGAATTGAGTTATCAATATGAAAATAAAACCAACAAAATTAATACTAATTTACTCAACACTATAATCATTTGGTTTCAAAAACCATCACTGAATTTGCTAGTTAGGACACCCTCAAGCTGATAAACTTGGAATTCATAGTGAATCCTATGACGTCAAGATGTTCTAATTGAAATAACGATAAAACAGGGAGTTACAGGAGAAGAAAAATATCAAACTTGATGAAAGCATATCGAAACCCACCGTTTAAAAATTATCAGAAGTGTAAAGTCTCACGATAAATAAATAAAATATCGCTCTCGTCCTTTTAAAACACTCAGTATATTGCTTATACACTGTATAATTAGGTGTAACAACGATTTGTGAATATTTCAACGCAGTTTCTATATTTCCTGTGATAAATAATCATCAATTTCAAGTCGGTAACAATCTGATCTAATTAATATCGGAATGTCTAAGTCAAGATTCGATAGAAAGCGAGACAATAAAGAGAATATCTACAATCAAAATTTAAATATTGTCCACGAGTTCAACGCTTCCTAAAAATCAAAATGGATGACAACAGAAATAACTACCAAGTTCATACTCTCCCAAACCACAAAAAAACTAGTTTGATTCAAGAATGCGAAACACTGATTTGCATGTAAAAACAAACAACTATTCGAGACATTAAAGAATGTTGGCGGGTTCATATTCGGGGAAAGCCAGAATAATAGCAATTGAGCCCATTTCCTGAATAGAACGTCGTACTTTAAAAGGGGCGGCCATTTTGTGATGCTCGCGACTCTTCTAGGACGCTATGATCTTTGCGCCTTTTCGTCAACGTGAAAAATACCAACGATGCCATGAAAAGCGCCAAACGAATGACGTAGAAGCAGCATCAGGTGAAATTGACCCAAATGTTTAACTTTGGTCTGTTTATCTACGGAGTTTAACAACACTGCGTAAATAACACTGAAATTTACGTCTGATTCAAATTTGAACTGGCGATATCAATGACGATGATCCGAAAGCAATTAAAAAGCTACGATAAGCGAAGTTTCCGTCAATCAAAGACGTCCTAAAGCAAGCATATGTACAAATAAATAACATAATGACAAATAAGTCATCGAACAAAACTGAACTTCTACAACCGATAATAACTTTATGAGAAATCTTGTTGTCCCAATCCAGTAAAGTGTCATGATAGATCTAGAGATAATTTAATGAGAAATTAATAGCTATTGGAAGAATAAAAATATCAAGACAACTCCTTGCAGCACATATTAGATTTTTGAATGAAACCACAATTAGGAAAAATGATAAAATGAGCTAAATTTCCTAAATAATTAAAGTAGTTTGTCATAAATTTCAAACAAAAAAAATTTTCAGAACCTAATGAAAAAATAACTTGAATTTAAAGTAAAACAATTCATTGATCTGAAAGAGAAAATCTGCTTGAAATCAACCTTTTGCTAAATCAATAAATAATTAATAAAAAAAAATCCCATACTAAGATGATTTATACAATGAAAGCTTTTAGTCTGATGATGAAATAATTCAACATGAACGATCACTATGAACCTACTTTCATTATCCTTCAAGAACCTCAAAAAAACTCACCACATTCTGCAGCAATTTGAAGCAAGCGGTCTTGAAAAGTTTGAGCCTGCTCATCAAATCTGGACCCTTGGAGATCATGTAGAAGGCAGACAAGAAGACTGCAACGATTTTCTCCGGACCTGTGTAGCTTTCCAGAAGATAATACAGCCAAGGTTGTATCGTAGCCATGCTTCGATACATTTGAGAGAATGCTTCAATGAACAGATAGATCTTGCCCTGAAAATACAAACACAATATTAATTTAAATAAAAGTAATCACAAGTATGTCAGGGGTCACTCACCCTTTTCTGGAAGGCTAGGATTTTTCCTGGAAGCATGGAGAACAGGATTTTTATCACAATAGTGATGAGTTTGAGGGCAAAGTCTGTGACTACGACAATCCACATCAAGTTCCACACCGTAAGGGGATGTTGGAATGTTCTTATAAGAGCCAAATTCAGAACGTCATTGAACTTTTGAAATTCGTCATCAAAAATGAAATGGATAAACAATAGGCACGCTGCAATATACAGAAGGGCCACCCCAAGGCTGGACACACTCCTTCGGTGCCTTAGTAGCCTCTCTTCGGACAGTGGAATTAGCATTGGCGAAAGTTACCAACATGATGAGAATTATGAATATGCCCTCGTGAAAATCGTAAATACCTTTGGCTAGGAGGATCAGAATGAATGGAATGTATTTGAGGATGACCTGGAGCATCTGTTGAGCCTCCACCACGGTTTGAAGATTTTCCCCATCAGAGGCGTTGTTTGTTTCTTCCGATGCTGGCTCGATCACGTTGTTATTTGGATTAATATGCGTATTAGTTTCGTTGGGAATATCCGGCCCATCGATATTCACAACAAAACTTGGATTCGTTTCGGCGGGGTGCTGATTGTTGACGCAAAATACTAGGAGAATCTGAAGAAGAAGAAGGTCGATTTAAGCGCGACGTGAAAGAGATGCTCACGCCGGCGTTAACCGCACGGGCGGTTTCCACCAAAGGTTGGATTTCTCTAATTACGTTATTCAGATTGTCCCGGAAATACCTAGCGCTTTCCACGGTTCTTTGAAACGAATCCGATGCAGAAATCGCCGGTAAGGAATGCCTCGTCTGGGACGACGACGGCATATCCGATAAGTTATGGAAGTTGGGTGAGCTCGATGACCTATCGTTACTTGCCATTTTCAACACTTAACTTCGGAACGACTACACCATTCTTAATCGAACACAATTCACTGGATTTTCAGAACTCTAAGCGGATCGACAAAACAAATAAACGCAATCATTCTGACCGAATTTCGACACCACTAAAGTTGATTTAGATTATTGTCAAATATGGTGGTCTGTGTCATCATTAAAGCATTTTGTCATTTTTGTTACTGTCGGATGTCGAAAAGAAGCGTGCCCGCCTAGGCAATGTTCCAATCAGAAAGGACCGAGTTCCACTGTGGCAGCACCGTCGAGCGTTGCGGTTAAAGACTTTAGAAATGCAGTTGCGCCCACGATCCTTAAGGGGCATGCGTATAAAAATCATAAACAAATTCAAATTGGAATTGTTTAATTTATATGATAATATAGCCAACGCTAATTGAATGTTTATCATCATTGCACATTTTTAAGGGTTAATCAAGAGAAATCTGATATTTTCTGTAATATTTCTCGTTATGGCTGTAGAGGTATCTTCAAAGGATTGGCCAGAGTTTCCCAAACTTTCCGTGTAAGGAATCTGAATATATTTATGCCACCTTCTTCCGAATTTTACAAGGGATGATGAAAATCGAGACAACTGTGCAGATGGATTCTTACAATTATTTTTTATTTTTAATAAATATACTTGAAGACTACTTTTATTTCTAGGAAGAGCTCAGCTTCATTAATAAAAAATTTCAAGAGTTTAATTATTTATTTTATTTTAATCTAGGTTTCACTGGAATATTAAATGAAAGAATGTACTGGTGTAGGTATACAGTTCGTACCTTCAATTTCTCATTATGACTATTTCAATGTTGATATATTTTTATTTTTTACAAACTATATGAACATAGGGCATAAATTATCGTTTATTTTCTCATGAAGTGGTTGAAATGGTAGAAATACGAAAAATAAATCATTTATTCAAAACATTCTCACAACTCTGGCGGTATATTGACTGAGACCTTCCTTTAATTTGGAATTGTCCTAGGAATATAGAGGTATAAACCCTTGGTGATCTTCCAGGAATTTCAACATGAGGTCAAAAAGCGGCATCAAATCGTACTACAATAGAGACCACACAAAAACAGGGTGTGATATATGTCTTGTGTCGATTCTTCTATTCTGGACCTTTTCACTTAATACTGCTTTTTTTCTACTGTAGTGACTTCATGTCGGTGTTTGGAAGTATCAGGCAGAATAAGGCAACCCCTAAAACATGTTTGATAATTAATTTTGGACTTGAAATATTAAACGAAAAGTAGGTGTACCTAACATGCCGGTTCCTACAGTGAAAAACGGAGGAGCACAACCCAATTTCAACAATGTAGGAAATATCAAATTACCAGACATGGCCCCTAATCTCCCAGACATCATTGTGAGGGACACCGTCATCGTTCTGGAAAAGTAACGTTTTTTTGTTTAAACTTAGTTTTGAGATTTAGATTTTTCTCAATCAAAATTATCTGATGAATAGTATATTTCGAAATAAAAGGGTTCAATCTCTAGTTTAACTACCTCAAAGATGTCGGGAATAGATCTACTACAACACTCAGTATTACATTGATACTGATACTTCCCAAGCCGATAAAAAACGATGAGATCGCTAGCGTGGCTTCAGAACTTTGAGCAAAATACATACTGTAACCACTCAACCCAGATGACAGTCCTAGAATAACTGAAAAAATAACAAAATATTGAAATATATTCAAAAGAAGTCATTGGAGTTTTTAACTTACATATGAGTTTTTTTCTTTCCCAAATAGTTAATTAGTGAACCAGCTATAATGTATCCGAACAAAGTCACAGTAGAAAACTATCATAGCATTAACATATACTTGCAGATTCGTATTCTGAAATCAAAAAACTTATAATTACATACATATTAGATACTTTTGTTAACTGTGTACATCGCTCAAATAGAAAAAGAATATCTGCTGTCGAGACTAAAAAGTTTTTTTGAACAGAGGAGCTCTATTGAGGCATTTCATGAGCATATCATTAAAGTATGAAGTTGATATTATGTAATGAGCATTTATACATTTATGCATTTTTATACATCGTATCATTAAATTGGTGCGTAGTGCAAATACTACTTCCTCAAGAGTGTTACTCAATTCATTGTTCATTATCGAATTCAAAGTAGGTCAGATCATGAAAAATCAATCACAATAACCATAATCAAGAAATAACCTTCGAATTGAAGGTTTTTAAGAAGTTTAAATAAGTTATCTCAGAATTTATCAGAAGGAAGTTTTTTCAATAGACATTTTATGTATCTAGGAATATTTTGAAGAAATTAATAGATAAAATAATCTTTCACATATACAAATCAATTGATATCAAACACAATCAATATCAATATTATAGCTTCAGTCTTCTTGGGATACTTACCACCACACAAACCGTAGAAGTGGTCACATTTTTAGGTCTTATGGTGTCTAACATCGTGCAAAGGTCAGCGGAAGTACCATTGTTGTAATACTCGTAATCATTTATCGCTTGGAACAGTTGAGGAAGCCATAGCCTCAAAGTATTCAAGCTTGAAATAAAAAAGGAGGTTTGAATTCTACATAAATTTCATTCGGAATAATGTATTTTCTCTCAATAATATCAGGAGAGTTGTCTTTATTGGGTTGATTCATGAAGAATCAAATTCGCCTAAAATTATCTTATCACACCCTTTCAGTTTTAAACCCAGGGTATTCGTTTTCAGATATGCATATACAGGCTGCACACAGTTGCAGTATGTCTGATTTTACTCACTATGGGTCGGTTTCGCAAAACTTTGTTTGTACCATTAAATTAATCGGAGCCACCACGATCTTGAAATTTCAAAACGCGTGATTCGATTGGTTCGAATTTACGTAAGGTTTTTATTCGCATAATTAAAGTTCGTGTAATCGACCCTATGCTTTTTGATTGCAACCCTATTCTTATATCAAAGCTGCACCAGATATGAAATAGATTATGTAGGTAGACATTTCAGAAGAGCAAAAATTCTTCGTCATTAACCATAAGTTAACGGAGAATTTCAATAATTTTCTCTCTGAATAATCTAAAAGTAAGAAAATTTCAAAGCCTTTTTCGCGGAACTTATATTAATCAAGAACTATAACGTTCTTCTGTGTATAAAAAAGCAATCAAAAATTATAAAGAAAAACATAACCAAATGTAAGTATTAGATTGGGAGGTATACCTGCAATCTGAAGTCTTCACCTACCTCATCATTTGCATCATCTGCAATAAACACACCAAAAGGATATTCTGAAGTAGTGGAGGAACAAATAATGGTTTCAGTTGTGAAAGCCCTTCTGAAAAAGTTTTTCTAGTCTTTTTGTCAGTACATCCACTTCTCCATCGGAAGTAACATTCTCTTTCGCTTTTTTCTCCTCTATAAGTCTTTTAATCTGAAATTATGTACTGTGAATGTTATTATAGGAAATCATGAATGATTTTTCATCACAACCCTGAATTTTTTCTTACCGGATAAGTATCAGAAGGTTTTCCTGTGTTCAAACTGTAAACAGTCTTCATCACATTCAAGGCATCTTGGTTTCGTCCAATGGACATTAAAAATTTCGGACTCTCTGGTAGGAAGAAGAATACGATGCCTCCAAGAAGAGGAGCTAGGGCACTTACTAGCAGTAAGATATTCCATGAATGTATTCCTATACATCAAAAATAACATTATATAACAATAATAATATAATATAATGAACAATACGAATGAACTTTCAACTCGAATGAATTGATATTTAGTTGGAAAACTTTTTCTAGTAATTTTTCTGTTTTTTTTTAAGTGTTTTTTAAGGATTTAGTGGTTATCCACTTCATTTCAGGTCTTCAAGGCTAAGATTCGATTTGTGTCGGAATTTTACGAGGAGGCTAAATAAAAATCCAATTTACTTACTGAAGTAGTCGAAAAGGAGAATATCTATTTTTGCAGGTAAAATAAGGGCTGCCAAAAGAGGCAAGCATATGGTACCGGCGCTGAAAATTATACCTAGAACCATCTGAACCCTTGCCCGATATTTGGCACAATGGAATTCTGATAAATAACATGTTAGGGCAGCAAAAGGTCCGTTGATTCTAAAAAAAAGTTGAGTCATTTGATTATCTATAATAAGAATTGCTGGGACTATGGCAATATAATCGATATCATTTGGTGTTAAAATTCATCCTTCACAAAAGTCTGAGGATATTTGCTAAAAGTATTGCGTAAATAGCATCAATTGAATCAGAAGGATCACAAAATCCTCAAGGTTTTTCGAAATAATATAAATAGTTACCTCGATAAAAATATTTTATGATTTGGAGATATCATAAATCAAAGATTAAGTACTGATGCTATAAAAAGGCAATAACTGAAAAGAAGTACTGTTTCATGAGAAAATCGTTAAATCATATAATTTCATGTCAAAAAGACTGAATATGAGATGTAGAAAATTTTCACCCCATACCTCCAATTTTGATATACCCCCCTATTGTACAATAAATTTTTTCAAGCTTAGAGGTACCATTTATATTTAAAATTTCTAACATATGGGAATCTCATGAAGATTTATGTTTGAGATGAATCCAAAAGTTAAGCAAAAAAAATTGTAGTGAAACATAAAATCCTCTCGGGTCAATATATTATAGTGGATAATGGCCTTTTTTAAATTTTTACTTACATGAATCCACCCAGAAATTTTGTTATCATTAAAAGGGTGAAAGTTTGTGAAAATGAACTCATCACAACGAACATAGCGTCTAAAAAGAAGCCTATGTATAATAGTTTTTTTCTACCTAAAGTATCACAGAGGTATCCCCATATAAAGGCACTGGATATCATTCCTGCAAAATATCCCACATTAAATACAGCAATCTCATATGTGGCAAGATTATACAGTGCATAGGTACGATGATAACATTTTAATGAGAGTTAACAACTGAAATGAAATCAAGAATATGTTGTTTCATGATAAGTTGGGTTTACATTCATATAATCCATAATTTTGCATTTCTTAAGAGTGGTTGATCAACCATAACAACCTATGAATCTCTCTGAATTTCCTATAAAATAACATCCTTCCGAAAACAAATTAACTCTGATTGTATTGAGCCAGGTCAGCTGCCAATGAGGTTTGAAATATGAGTCACGCCTAAAGGTTAGGGGTGGTTTAACACCCTGTGACTCATAGAAACATCCCTTTCCTACAATTGCGGGTGTTGAAGCATCGAAACAATTTAGCTGTTGCACCGAATAGAAAAAAAATGGTTCTTCGTCTGAACTTTACCTGAGTATGTAACGGCATTGAGCAACCCTTTGTTGTCCAAGGAAAGGCTCAAATCGCACTGAGCTGCTGGAAACACGTAAGACATTGTGGTAGTTTCGAATATCGAAGACCATCCTGATGGTATTGCTATGAGTATGAGAAGTAAGTTGAATTTTCCGAATTTGGTGGCTGATATCGCTTCCTCAAAATCGGCCGCACCTGCAAATGATTAAAGAAGTTTCAGAGCTATTTATACTCAGATGGACAATCACATTTTTATCCTTTTCGGAGCAGAGTATGGACATTACCCATACATTCTGATAATTAAAGTATTGAACTCTCAGAATTGATTACTCACTTATAATCATGGAAAATGCTGCTATAACAAATTCTAACGATATTTATTGATTTATCATTATAAAACATCATCAATACACTGTTGAAATGAAGTTATAAAATTTTGAGCCTCCTAGAGGCCAGAGAGAAATATTTTGGGAATTTTTAAGTCAGCTTGTACGATTAATTTCCGCAACAGAAGAACCAGGAATGTTTTTTCCACCTCACCAACTTTCTACTTTGTTTTGAAAGGAATATTAAATATATCTTCATTTTGACTGCAATGTTCTTTGAAATTTTTAAATTTGCGAGTGTCCTGTAGATTGTTTAGCATTAGGTACTATGGGATTACAGTAGATTTTTTCAAGAACACACCCTTATGATCAACACTATATGTATTTATCTAAATAGATTGAATTCATCTATGTTTCAAAAATGTTTTCGGTTTAGCCGCCGTAAAGGCAAACAATTTTTAATTTTTCGATTTATTTTTTTTTTAAATAATCTTAGGTTCACATACTTTCGTAATGCAACATCTGCTGCAGCAACCTTTCTACTATTAGGCACCATTGACAACAATAAAGAGTCTTTTCTCTTATGTTTTTGTATCAGGAACCTGACCACCCAATAGGAAGACCGTTCTTCATCAGTTGTACTACTACCAGCAACATATAATAAAAACACTTTTTTCAGTATATGCTGCTCATCTTGGCACAATTTGAAAATCTTTCCAACTTTTCCCTAGTAAATATCTACTTTTCATTTCTTCCCTATGTTGTACCCTTAGAATGTTGGTACAAAAAGATAATAACTCACTGCATTCTGGTTAGATTTATGTTTTCATTTAGAGCGACAATCTTGAGTTGCGAGTAATATGACAATAAAGGCGACGACGCCAAAATAATTTTTCCGTTGACACAAATGGTTCTCAACATTCCTCCAAGTGAATACGATTCATATACATGTGTTTTGTATGAAAAAGTTTTGCCATTGGTATAACAGTTTTATCATTTCCAATACTTAGTAAAAGGGAATAACACTATGCATACAACACGTCAGTTATAAATGTTTATTCATGAAACCCCGAAACGAGAGTGAGGGAAAATTCATGTAACTCATTATAACTTTGTTATAATGAAGTTGAAATATGAATTAATTGTTCGATTTCAAAATATCCGATTCGAGTCTCGGGTTTGTGGCTCCACCTTGTGGGTGGTAGTAAAAGTAGGGTAAGGGTGAAAGGGATTTTCCTAGGACATCTATTCCCGAAACGAAAAATAATTCTACAAGCTGTGACATATGGATGGCGTTTTCCCCTATGAAGATATTCGAGTTTAGTTATGGTTATGAACGAATTTTCATGAAAAACGAACCAGAAATTTTAGGTATGCCTTATTTGTCTCAGAAGTGAGTCGATAAGTCATCGTCTTTACAAACCTAAATATTAACACAAAGCCAACAATTCTATCATCTCAAATTCAAGATATATTATCGTGACAAGTTTTTGCATGCGGCAAATTCTCATAAATGAAGAGACTACTTTGCTCGACCATATTGCCTCACAGATTATGGGTACACCGACATCAGGCTATAAGCTTGTTCAATTCGAAAAGTAACAGTTTGAAAAATCATTCATCACTCAAAAGATATTTTTTTCCACTCCAAAAATTTTCATCAAGACAAATTCCTCATCGTGTACCTGAATTTTTGAGCAAAGCTGCTGCCGACTCCACATCAACACGTTTTCCATTTTCTTCCTTCATCACGTGCTCAAATTATGTCACTATAGCAGGAAAAATACGCTAACATTTGAGACCAATCCCATCGCACAACCAAACGCAACAGTTATCCGTTCAAGCTGAGTTGTAACATTGGCAAAGTTTATAAATAAGTATGTACCGCGATATTGGAACACTCGTACAAGTGTGTGCTCATATCGCTCATGTTATTTGTTGCCGATATGGACGCAAATTGAATAAAGTCGTTAAATTTCGATCAATGTCGGAATTTGAATGGAATATCGGAAGGGGCAAGGACGTAAAATTTTTCTTCGAGGTCAGATGAATTGATAACAAGCAATATTGAGATCTTGCATTGCATTTATGGATTTGGTACAGTGCACAGTTGTTGTAGATCGATTAGTAGGTTATCGAACGGGTGTAATAATGGTCCTTCTCAACGGATCAATGAATGAAAAGAAGCTTTCGATTTGTGCTAGGCTTAAAATCAATAATCCAATATAAAATAAATTATATTCTCTATAGATCAGTATCATAATAGAACTCTTGATGTTTAAAATGATCCTACTTAACTTTAATAAGACATCGTCATCCTGCAGTGTCTCCTTAGTGCCATGCAGTAATTGTACTAATTAATGAAATGAAATTCAATGAAGGAATGTAAACAGAACTTTTTTCTCCTCCCGACTCTATTTTGTAAACATTTTGACTTTGACTGCTTCGAAGAGCGAACTTTAGTAACAATAACCAAAAAGGTTTCGATTGCCCCATCTCTAATCAAGTTTAGAAGTTTAGGATACTTTGAAATACCTATGTCTGCTTCTATGAAATGGTTGGACTAGAACCTGGAATATTCACACCAATAGTTCGATGAAAACTTTAAAAGAAATCAAAACACTTTTCTCATGCTGCAGTATCTCACATAGTTAGCAAGGTAGCAGTTTTTGCTTGGCACCATTTCTTGAAGTACCGATAACGTTGCTTCATTTAGCTTTTCCTTGAATTTTCTGTCATCAGCAACAAACAAGCCATCATTTCGATCATTTTTCTCAATTTTTGGATAATACTGTAGAACCTTGATTATCCGAACCCTCAATTATCCGAACGCCTACTGAGTTTATCGAAACGTTCAAGTGTCCGAATGTGGGCTTGAATTTTTTTATTTATCCAATTAAAATTTGATTATTTCATGAAGAAAATTAAAGTATTTAATGTATATATTTCATTATACTCATTTGATGGATATTTGAAAGTATCGAGGAAAGTATTTATATTTCAATATATTCTTATGTTCTTTATTTGATCTTTTCCCAAGCATCCCACAATCCCAAGCATCCCACAATCCAATCTTCTGATTATCCCAAGTGGTGTGTGGTCAACAATTATAGTTCGGATTATCGAGGTTCTACTTTCAGCTTAATGTTGTTGATCAAATAACAATGCTTTGGTTGAATTAATTTCATGACAATAGAAAATGGAAACTATTTTCTGGGTTGATAAAATTGATGAATACCGTTCGATAAGGAAAAATTGATCTGGATCAGGAAGAAAAAAATAGTTTTATTGAAATACTTCAGCTTTTATATTACTTAATTTGGAAGTTGTTTTCTGGGTTCCTTTTTTTCTGGGTTCCTTTTTCTGGTCTCTCAGGTAGAATTATCTAAAACTTTTTTAATTGTGTTCTGGTTGTGCAGAATATTCGATTCATCAAAATGAAATCAAGCTTCTATTTCCCCTCTCATCTGAATACAAGGCAACCAACGATACTCAGTGTTCCATGAAAGGCAATGCATGATTGCAGGTATATAAATTATGAGGTTCTGCTTTGCTTTTATATAACCGTAAATAATTCAAATATGCACTAATCAATAGGGTAGTTTCAACCCTTAACTGGTATGGTGCTTTTACTTCAGGGTATGGCAGGGTTAATTTTGACCCTGTGAATTTTTCTATCAAGTTCAGAAAAATATAATTTCTCTTCGATAATCAAACCTCACGATTAAACAAATTTATTGTATTTCGAATAAATAGAATGAAGAAATAACAAATGTTTCAGAAACTGTGGCGAAATAATTTAATATATCTTTGAGAAAAAAACAACTACCAAAATAATAAATTTTAACTCGAATAACGCTTTGGTATAAGTTCCTTCGAAAGTATATGACAGTAAAATATGAAAAAAAAACAGGAAAATTCTAACAAACATGTTAAATATGGTACTATTTCATTATATGTTCATATCGATCACAATTTTGAAATACTGTTCTGACCGAACATTGACTGTTGCAAACAATTTTTTTACATTCACATAAATTGAAATGTTTATTAAGGTTTTATGGACATAAAACACCAAGCTCTTTGGAGTCTAACGGAATCTTTGGTTCTTTCCACTGCCTTTTTGACAGACGGTAACAAAAAAATTAGAAGCTCATATTAGTCACATCAATACACTAGGAGAATAACTGGTGGGGGAAGGAATCCGAATCTCTCCGTATCTGGCTATGGTGCAATATGATTTGAGTAGGGTCAAATTTGACCCTGCCATACCAGTTGAGGGTTAAGTGAAAAAATGCAGTCTGTGTACATATTTTATTTCACACTATATTCACTTTGGTTTTAGGATTTGTTTCTTGGATAAAGTTATTTGGACATGATTGTAGGACATCGTTGTCAATCTGGAAGCTACCAGTCTTAAAAGCATTGCGAAATCATCAGGAAAAAATATGGGAGTAATAGAAATTTCAATTTTAAGACCCAAATATATCATAACAGGAAAAAAGAAACTCGAATTGGGCAAAACGATTTAAATTAGGTATACCAATATAAATATTTACGAAAATTTTTCCAATTATGAAATATAAGTTGAGAACATCTTACCTACTTCTGTCTCGTCACATTTTTTTCTGAATGTAATTTGGTTCACATGCTCACAAATAACACTGACAGTGCTTCCTCGATGATCTTTTTTGTACATGTTGATACAAGAACAGGAATGGAACCAACTGGAGACCGAAAACTTCGATTCATATCCTTTTTGACAATGAAGGATCTAGTTTGGTGGAAGGTTTTAATTGCAATTTCCACTTTAAAAATTACGACCTACCAAGATCGAATGAGATTTTGTACTACGTCTGAAAGTCATTGAGGAAATGTTTGCTTTGTTATGTTACCATAAGGTGGTGTTTGGTGTGAGATCAAATCAGTATATTTTTAGAACAATTTCATTCATTAGATAAGAAATATTTCATGACATCCATATTACTTAAGTAAAAAAATTAAGATGTGGACCAATTAGTTTATCATTCAAAGTTTCAAAAGACGAATTTCTGGAAAAAGAAAACTCCAAGAACGTCAGTTATCTTGGAAGAAAAGCGAAATTAAATATTCGTGTCAAGTTGTACATGTAGAATCTAAATTAAGTAAACAAAATGTTAATTCTGAAAACAATTCAATTTACATTTGTAAATTCCATTCGAACTAATGATCTTTTTAATACAGAAGCAGATTTGGTTCGAGTTATATTATGTAACGTGGTTTTTGTAGATGAAGGACATAATCGAAAGCATTTCCAGAGGGAAATCTGTGGACATTGATATGAAGGAAGAGGAATCCGAAGGTAAGCTACTTGATATTGTTCAACATTATTTTTACTGTAACCTGTTCTTTCGAGCATTTAGGCCGTCGTCGTAGATTAGTTCTCGACACTCAGGCAGTTCAGTCCAGTGAGAACATCTCCTGAAATATAACTGCTGAAGATGCCAGACACTTGAAATGGCGAAACGTCGAGAACTAATCTACGACGACGGCCTAAATGCTCGAAAGAACAGGTTACATTGAACGATGGCCGCGAAAGCCTCAACAACTCAATGTCTTTACTATTTATTATGGCCAATAATTGGACAAAAGAGAAGCATACAGAAGCTTGATCTTCAATTTTTCCTCTCAGAGTTCTATGAAGCCGATTTCGAAACCGCCATATCTGCTACCAGTTTCGGTAAATTTAATTTTCTGCTCATTTTCCTGACCATACCAATGTGCTGGACAACTAACTTTGAAACAACAACAATGTCATATGTATTCCCAGCTGCTCAATGTGATCTGGAGTTGTCCTTGCAAGACAAAGGTCTTCTGAATGCTGTTGCATATGGAGGTAAGGATTCAACCAATTAGAGGTTGGTAACTATTTGAATTATAGGAACTTTTGCCAGTGCTTTCGTATGGGGTTTCCTTTTCGATACCCTTGGAAGGAGAAAGCTGATGATAGTAGGATTCTTCTTGAATGGAATTTTCGTAATACTCAGTAGTTTTGCACAAACATTCGAGTTCCTAATGGTGATGAAATTCATGGGAGGATTTATGTAAAACCCAATTTAAAATGTAAAGTCCATTATTTACAAAATGTGTTTCAGAATGGGTGGACCATTTGCAGCTTTAACATCATATTTATCGGAAATACATTCAGTGAAATACCGGCCAAAAGCACCAATGTTGGTGGGTATTTGGTATGCAACTGGAACTATATATCTTCCATTCCTTGCTTCTCTTATACTGCCTTTGAGATTTGAGTGGAAGATAGGCCATTGGGGTGAGGAATGCTCATATTTTCATGAGAGTCATATGGTTTTATTCTATATCATTGATTATTTTTCAACTTTGTTTCAGTTGTTCACTCATGGGGTCTTTTTTTGCTGATAAATGCAATTCCTGCCCTGACCAGTGCTCTAATCTTCATGTTTTTACCTGAAAGCCCCGAAATTCTTGATGTCTCAGGGTAAGAACAAGGAAGCTCTGGAAGTTTTCAGAATGATATACAGTATGAACACAGGAAAACCTAGAGAAACATATCCTGTAAATAAGTTTTTCGATATTTTCAATGAACGTGTGGATAAAATTTTATTTCAATTCAAGGTGAAACAACTTGTAAATGAACGAGTGGAAGTACAACTGGATAAAACCGATGAACCTAAAAATTTCATAAAGAGCGTCAAAAATGGATGGCAACAAATAAGACCTTTGTTCCGCTCACCATTGCTGAAAATTCTGTTGTTAGTCTGTTTTCTTCAACTTTTTGTGACAATGAGGTCAGAACTACTTATATCAAGTACTAATATTCTATTCCAATTAATAATAATCTGAAAATTCAATTCCGAAATGTTGTATTTTATCTGCAGTTCAAATACTATGAAAGTGTGGTTTCCTCAGCTCTTCCAAGCAATTACCGACTACAAATTCAAGTATGGAAAGTCTTCTTCACTTTGCGAAATGCTGACTGTTTTACATCCCACTGTAGAGAACGAGGAATGTTATGTTGTACGTTTTTTGTTTATAATTTCTAGGTTTATTCGAAATCAAATTTCAGAATACAGATAATTTGGAAGTGTATCGTAATTCCATGATTGTGTCGACAATACAAGTTTGTTGTTATTTTCTTGCTGGAAGTCTTGTGAATTTGATTGGCCAGAAGATTCTGCTGAGTAAGTTGAAACGTTTTCAGGAAAAGTTAATGGAGAGAGTGATTTCAGGTATTGTCAGTTTTTTATCTGGTTCATTTGCTGCAGGAATTTATTTTTCACCCAATGGTGAAATAGCTACTGCCCTCATAGCTGGATTTGCTAGTCTAGCTAGCATCAGTACGGATGTTATACTCATAATTGTGGTTAATTTATTTCCCACTACTCTCAGGTAAGATTTAGACAGAATCTTAAGAATATAGAAATCATTCTTTTTGAAATAAGTTACCTCAAATTGCTTATTCGAAATCCGATTCATTCATTTGACCATTTTCAGAACAATGACAGTATCTTTGGTTATGATGTGTGGAAGAGGAGCTGCAATGTGTGGAAATATAATATTTCCTTATCTTCTGGAATTGGGATGTGGTCCACCGTTTTTCAGTATAGCTGGTGGCCTGTTTTGTGAGTATAAATGTTTCCAAAATTGCAGAATTTTAATGTTTTTTCTATTTTTTCCAGTTTGTTTCACTTTATCACTCTTAATACCGAAGGAAAATAAAAACTTCATATGATGATTTTTTTTTTATTTATTCAAAGCTCATACCAATTTTGAAGATTCAAAATGAATTAACGAAAATATCTTCTCTATACTTATTGACCTTGAAATACAGCAGGTAGAAGAAGAAAAGAAAATGAAAGTAATCCAAATAAAAGGAGGAATCACTAGCATACATAACAACATGATGCAATTTTCTTCCATTCATTGAATGTAACAACAGAGACAATGTCATATTTTTCGAAACGAGAATTTTTAAAATCATTCTTATTTTCTCAGCCACAAGAATGAATTGTTGAATAGAGAGTCAGGGTTTTCTGGAATTGTATTAATCATGGAAAATGGACCATGTATTGTAAATCTGAATGATGAGGTAGGTAAACAGCGGGAGAAGTGCTGTTGAATGAGAGAATAGAAGGCAGACCGGTTTCTTTTTTATTGGTCTACGTTAGTGACAAATAACTCGATCGTGAATGACAGAAAAATGAAATACACAACTTTTAATCAATTCCGTCAAGGAATATCCCAGATTTTTAAAATGAGATATGACAACGAGTCTCAACTCCCTCATATTCATCCAAAAATAAATTTTTTTGTATACCTACCTATTTAGTTTTTCCATCAGAATTTTGCAATTTTCCTTCAGGAAATAGAATTATCGAAATGTATATTTTGATTAATGTTTTAATCATACTCTTAATGATTGCTTTAAGGAAAGAAGAGAATTCAAATAGGGGGATGAAGAACAATTTTTAATTTTTTTTTAAACAGCGTTTTCAGAATGTTATTGATTGAAAAAATATTATTTTCGTGACAGACTATCGCTCAATTTTGTATACTTACCGTCCCTGGTTTCAGATTACAAAATCCAGCAAATACAGTGTTAATTCTTGAAACAATTCACCTGACGTTCAACGATTCTATTTGAACAGATAATAACTTTTATCTCTTCAGTATTTCATCATTTTCTGTTCGAGCAACATGCAGAACAAGTCTTTCAGTTACAATATTTTCAGTAGAAAAGATGAAGAATATATTAAAAAAAATTTTCAGAAAAAAATCAATTGATATTGATATAAAACAAGAAGAAAATAAAGGTAAGCATTATACAATTCAAAATCATATTGACTGAAGTAGATGGCCACCTATTTGATTTACGTCAGTATTACTTTTCAGAGTGCCATGTTGCTGATTTCGAAACAGCGATATCTGCTGCAAGTTTCGGAAAATTCAACTTTCTACTAATCTTCCTGGCCATACCAATGTGCTGGACTACAATATTTGAAACGACAACAATGTCTTATGTATTCCCAGCTGCTCAGTGTGACTTAAACTTGACCTTGGAAGACAAAGGCCTTCTGAATGCAGTTACTTATGGCGGTAAGCAATGAAGGAATACCAGAAATTTGCTTCAGCTTTCCTTCCTTACAGGTACTTTTGCGAGTGCTTTCGTATGGGGATTCCTATTCGATACCCTCGGAAGGAAAAAGTTGCTGATTGCAGGATTCATTTTGAATGGCATCTTCGTCATTCTTAGCAGTTTTGCCCAAACAGTTACGTTCCTAATGGTGATGAAATTCATGGGGGGCTTCATGTAACACTGACTTTTCAAGCTTAATTTAGTTTTTCACCAATTGTGTTCTAGAATGTGTGGACCATATGCAGCTTTAACAACATACTTATCCGAAATACATTCAGTGACTTACCGACCAAAAGCACCAATGTTGCTGGGTATTTGGAATGCAACTGGAACGATATATCTTCCATTCCTTGCTTCTTTTATATTGCCTTTGAGATTCGAGTGGAAAATGGGACATTGGGGTGAGGAATGCTCATATTTTCATTTGGGTTTATTCTATATTGATTCTTCGTTGAACTTGGTTTCAGTTGTTCATTCGTGGGGTCTTTTCTTACTGATGAATGCAATTCCTGCCATACTCAGTGCTTTCATCTTCATGTTTCTACCTGAAAGCCCCAAATTCTTGATGTCGCAGGGTAAAAACAAGGAAGCTCTGGAAGTTTTCAGAATGATATACAGTATGAACACAGGGAAACCTAGAGAAACATATCCTGTAAATATTTTTTCATTTTTTTTTCGGTGAACGTGCAGATAATATTCGTTTTCTCCAGGTGAAGCAACTAGTGAATGAACGTGCAGAAGCACAAGTGGACAAAATCGATGAACATAGAAGTTTCATGAAAGGTGTCAAAGATGGATGGCAACAAATGAAACCACTATTTCGCTCGCCATTGCTTAAGATTTTGATATTAGTCTGCTTTCTACAACTCTTTATGACAATGAGGTCAGAAATACATCAAGAATATAATTTTTTCCTAATCAGAGTGCATATATTTAATCTTCAGTTTGAATACACTGAGGGTGTGGTTTCCCCAGCTTTTCCAAGCAATAACTGACTACAAATTCAAGTATGGGAGGTCTTCTACACTTTGCGAAATGCTCACAGTTTTGCATCCCACAGAAGACGATGAGGAATGTTTCGTTGTATGTATTTTTCTAATTTCACCATTATGTTTTTGCAAGAAGATTTTCAGAACACAGATAATCTAGAGGTGTATCGAAACTCTATGATTGTGTCGACAACTCAGGTTTGCTTTTATCTGCTTGCTGGAAGTCTTGTGAGTCTGCTAGGCCAGAAGCTCCTGCTGAGTAAGTTAAAAAGGAAGGTGTTGAAAGAATATTAATTGTGGACAATGTTTTCAGATATTGTGAGCCTTTTATCTGCTTCTTTTGCAGCAGGAATTTATTTTTCGCCTAATGGCGAAATAGCTACTGCCCTCATAGCTGGATTCGCTAGCTTAGCTAGTATTGGAACAAATGTTATACTCATTATTGTGGTCAACTTATTCCCAACTACTCTGAGGTGAGATTTTGATGCAAGACCATCGAGAAAACTCATGAATGAAAAAACTTTCATTTGAAACTCACCTACTTTCCAGGACCATGACAGTATCTTTGGTTATGATGTGTGGAAGAGGTGCTGCGATGTGTGGAAACATAATATTTCCTTATCTCCTGGAATTGGGATGTGGTCCACCTTTTTTCAGTGTGGCCTGTGTATTGTTTCGTGAGTGTCGATATCTTACAAAACTACTTATACTTTGTGATATCTCTTTCTGTTTCTTCCAGTGAGTTTTACCTTTTCTCTTCTGATCCCGAAAGAAAATCGTAACTTTATATGATGGTTGCATAGCTTGATGAACAAGAATAAATAAACATTTTTCCATTAGTTTTATTGAATATAGTTACAAAATAATCATATTAAAAAATCGCGAATTGATATCCTCGACCTTACACCTTACTTCAGAGTTTGATTCTGCTTGGGTAAAACCAGAGTTAAAATGGAACAAGCTGAAAACAATTAAAATCAACGAAATATCATCTCAATATGAATAAACTGAATTGACCATCAAGGCACTATTGAAACATTGATGCTCCATGAAAGAATGAAATACAACAGATTCTTCATTACGTTTGTAAGTAATACTTACTGAAGACTAAAACAGTCAGCATAAGTATTGGTGGTTCGCAACCCATATTTATCAGGTAAGGAAACACAATATTTCCTACCATGGAAGCTATTCTTGCAAACATGAATGACAAAGAAAGAGACGTTGTTCTGAAAAAAATCGATTTTTATATGATAAAACGAACTTTTTTGTCCCATACCTTATCGAAGTTGGAAAGAGATTAATGACGACCAGAGAGGTAGAGCTTGTTGCTATGCTGCACATACTGTAAAATCCTGCTATAAATATAGTTGCAAGTTGACTATTTGGTGAAAAGTAGATGCCTATGGAGAACAAGCCTGCCAGAAAGCTTGTGAGAGCTGAAATATACATTTTTAGATTTGAGCTTACCGTTTTACCAAATCTCTGAAGGATGTATGAAATTCCTCACCTAAAAGTTTATTCTGTCCCAATATATTGACGAAAGATCCTGCAATCAAAGATCCTATTAAAGATGTAAGACTGACTGACATAGAATTGAAGTAAACATCGGAATTCTCGAAATTCTGAAATAGAAGTTCATGAGTGATTGTTAACTTTTCAAGCAACTTTAACTAAAAAAATTGATATCCATGCTTATGTGCCTACCACGAAACATTCCTTTGGCTCACTACCCTTTCGAAGTACACTGAGCATCTCGCATAAAGAAGAAGATGTGCCATTGTTGAGGAATTTAAAATCTGTGATAGCCTGGAATAGTTGAGGAAGCCAAAGCCTAAACGTGTTGAAGCTGAAAACAATAATCCAAATCTCATTAAGGTTACAACGAGAATTCTATTTCTAAACGCACCTGGTTAAAATGAGAACTTGTAAAGAACAAACCAACAAAAAAAGTTTTAAATATCTCTCCCAGAGTGGACCCAGTTGACCACAATTCTTGAATGATGATTGGCTGGGAGTTTCCTGAACTAGTTCCTTTATCTTAGGAAATTTTCGAAAAGTCACAAACAAAACATTGCAAAAAACTCATTCACTTACAGGATAATCATCCCTGGAGCATCCACTGTTCAGGCTATAGATTCTTCTAAATATTTCCAAAGCTTCCTCATTCTTTCCCATTGACATCAAGAACTTTGGACTTTCTGGTAAGAAACACAGGAGCAATGCTCCTAATAGTGAGGGTAAAGCATTAACCAACAAGAATATACTCCATGGGTACAAAACTGGAAAAAAATTTAAGTATAGTCCTTTTCAAATTATCAGTCTGAGAGTCTACAAATGATTCCGATATAACAGCAAAAAAATATTTGTAGTGATATTTACCAAGGTTATTGGCTACAACGTGTTTAAAATTAATAGGTAATATCAAATAAGCGATGAAAGGTAAATAAATTCCTCCTATGGCGAAACATGCTCCTACAGCTAAGGGTATTCTTGATCTATATTTGGAAATGTGTAGTTCTGATAAGTATGGTGTTAAACCAGCAAAAGGTCCAATAATACTGAAACGAAAAAATAATTAGTGCACCAATGAAGAAAATGATATTGAATATTCACATTATGCCTCCCATGAATTTCGTTATCATCAGGAAGATAATATCTTGCGACATGGCACTCAGGATGACGAAGAATCCATCCAAAACAAATCCAATTATCAGCAACTTCTTTCTTCCATACGTATCGAAAAAGTAACCCCAAAGAAAAGCACTCACAACAGTTCCTAAGGAAGGTTTTCTTGAATATGAGTTCTGGAACGAAGTAAAGGAACCTTACCAGCAAATGTAACACCATTCAGCATTCCCTTATCCTCCAATGTTAAGTTTAGGTCGCATTGAGCTGCTGGAAAAACGTATGACATTGTTGTGTTTGAAACATCACTGCCCAGCAAGACGGAAAAGCGACTAAGAAAACTAGGACATTGAATTTTCCGAAACCAGTAGCAGCCAATGCTGTTTCAAAGTCTGCTGCTTTGTTTGGATCATCTGCTCGAAAAAAATAGAATTATTTCCGAGTTTTTTTACACATTAATTCAGGTTGAGAAAAATTGCATCCTACTTGAATAGGTATGTATTATAGAGCTATAATTTTCGATTTGATTGTGTGATTCTATCACTTAATATATGTCGATTTAATTCTAATAATATAAATGTTTCTTTGTTAAAGAGGCGAATATCCAAGAATAAGTTCGCAAGTATACATAGTGTTGCTTCAGGAACATAGATTGAAGGACTCTAAAAGTCTTTAATCTTCGTATGAGTATGAGCCCACTGTACGAATACCTATCATACACTATTTTCGCTAATTCGCTGAATTTTTATCGAAATTAATGAAATATTACCGTCAATATCGTTCAGTGATTTGCAAATTGAAAAATATTGATTGGCAGAACTGCTTTTTCATAAAATTGACAGATGTTTAATAAATCTATGGCAGGAGACCAACATGTCATCAATAAATATTACTGAAAACAGTGCAGGAAAGAAATATTCTAACATTTTTTCTATTCTACGTGAAGATAATTAGAGAAAGGAATATACGATATTTTTTAGTTCAATTATAGCTTCAGGTTAATCTCTCACTCGTGTATGAGAATCAGCAAAAATTTTTTCACCAAACTATCATTGCAGTTCCAATCAGAAGGACCAAGATTCAAGTTCCTATTTTTTATTTTCCTCAGGAAATAGCGCCAGGAGCTATTAATTCTTATTATAAAATCAAAACAGCGTTTCGAGAAAGATCATCTGAAATACTGATAAATACAATGTTTCTATTTTTAGAGCAATCTGAACATTGAACGATAAGAGGAGTTTATTATAGAAATGAAAAAAAAAATAATTGGGAGTTAACATATACTTACGATTTGTCTCCGTTTCCTCTTTTCGCCTTTTTTGATTCAAATTGAACAAGTTTCTTAGAAGATTCTTCATCATCAAACATATCACTGGCGTTTTGCTTTGTTTCAAGGTTCCCTCTACAACTGTTGTTTATAAGAGATATTATTTCGAAATACGGAGTGATATATGTCGGAGAATGAATATACATTACCATTTCAAAATTTTGGATATCTCCTTTTTCTTCATGTATATCACGATTCACTTTTACAGTTTTTCAAAAAATATGTCAGAATAGATACGATATAATTATTTTCACTCAGAACGAATGCTTAATTGCCTTACTTAACCATTATCAATACTTTCAGCAATTCTGAATTTCAACTATGTCACTTCAACAAACTCACTTTTCGAAGTTTAATTCAACAATCGAACATTTTACAAAATCTATTCGAAATGATTCACTTGTTAGTATTGGTTCTTGGAAGTTGTTTATATCTCGAGGGCCACTGCTATCTACTAGTTCCTAGCTCAAATTCTTAATTGAATGGTGAAGGATGAACCTGACTAACAAGTTTTATGTGAAACTGCATTCTGAGAATAATTATACAATTGATTGATCAAAGAATCTCGGTCAATTGGATGAAAATCATTATTCGAGGAATACTTTGAAGAATTATTTTTTTTTCTAATTCAACACACAAAATATAAACTCTGTACAGTTTATATTTTTGATAAAATGATTATATATGTTAAAAGAACTTTCAGAAAATTCAATGGTAAGTGTCTATGACATGACACCCACCTACTTCAAGAGCTTCTACTGAAATTTTTCCGTTTGGTTCAGTTGGACTGTTATCTTCATGTAAAATTGACATTCTCTTTGGCAAAAACACAGTGATGAACGAACAAGCTGAAAATTTTTACTTTTAATGAAATTTAAAAAAATATTTTTCACTCACCGATCCCAAGAAACGCAAAAGCTAAGAAAGGTGGCAAACAACCCATCTCCAAAAGAAAAGGAAATATCATATTTCCAACTATTACAGCTAATCTACCGAAAACCATGGTCAAAGAAAGGGTTATTGTCCTAAACAAAAATTAATTCAATTTATGCATTTTCAGTATTTTTTTGTTTTTTTTTTTACCTCAGTGTTGTTGGGAATAGATTAACAATCACTACTAGAATTGCGTTAACACCTATGCTAGCTGAGCTCGAGCAAGCAGCTATGAATACTGTAGCAGTTATAGCATTTGGGGAATAATAAATTCCTATCGCTGAACATCCAGAAATGAGACTGATGATGGCTGCAAAAGACAAGTAATCAAAGAAGGAACCAACATTTTCTTTTTCCTCACCTAACAATTTATTTTGTCCAAGTAATTGACAAGTCCCCCAGCTAAAACATAGCCAACCATAGTGGTAATGCATACAATCATCGAATTCATATAAACTTCGAAATTCTCGAAGTTCTACGAATACAATATTAGTTCTTCCTCGTTGTAAAATCTACATCATCAGACTCACCACAAAACATGCTTTCGTTGTCTTGTCCTTCCTTAAAACCGACAACATCTCACACAAACTCGAGGATGTACCCTTATTGAAAAATTTATAATCGTTTATTGCTTGAAAGAGTTGTGGCATCCATATTCTCAAAGTGTAAAAGCTGGAAGATTAGAAAACAGTTGGGAGTTTGAGCCTTATACAATCTTCACCTCGTAGTCATGAACATTTGCAGAAAGCATACAAGTATGAAGGCCTTCAGCAGTTTAGTTTCGAATAAGGGTTGTAGTTGTCTGTATCTGCTTCTGAAGAAAGATTCCTGTTTTGAGTCTTGGAGGTTTTTTAGCTTCTCCATCCTGAGCTGTTTTATCTGTGAGATATATGTTCTTGATGCAAGTGTTTTCATGGTTAACATGGTTGAATACTCACAGGATACGTGGTCTTCTTTTTACCAGTATTCAAGTGATATATTCTACGAAATATTTCTAAAGCTTCTTCATTTCTTCCCATGGACATGAGAAATTTCGGAGATTCAGGAAGAAAGCAAAAAATTAACCCACTCACTAGAGAAGGTATGGAGTTGATAAGGAGAAATATACCCCAAGATGTAAGGACTAAAAAAATGTATTATCGAAACAAAGTTATATTAATTATGGATTCATGGAACACTCACCTAAATTACTAGTTATTTCCCAGTGTGATTTCAAAGGAAGAACTATGGATGCTAGAAATGGTAAATAAATACCCCCTAGAGCATAGAAAATGCCCATAACTAAAGGTACCCTAGGACGATTCTTTGAATCGTGAAGTTCTGAAAAATATGTGACCAAAGCTGCAAATGGTCCACTGATTCTGAAAAAAAAATGAATTTTTTCTGATGCTTTCTCTTGCTTATTTTACCTACATGAATCCACCTAGGAATTTGGTCATCATGAAGTATGCTAGATTTTGAGAAAAACTGCTGAGTATCACGAACAAAGCATCCAGAAAAAATCCTAACATTAGGAGGTTTCTCCTCCCATAGGTATCATACAAGAATCCCCATAGAAAGGCACTAAGCAGCATACCTAGATTGTGTTTTAAAGAAAATTAATTCATTGGACTACAGAGAAAAATTTTGTTTTACTAAATACAGGAAATTTAAAACATTATAAGTAGCATATCCATAAAGCTCAAAAGAGTTATTAGTGGTAGGTACTCACCAGCAAAAGTTGCGGCACTCAACATCCCCTTGTCTTCTAAGCTCAAATTCAAGTCGCATTGAGCCGCAGGAAAAACATAAGATACTGTTGTTAACTGGAAAATTGAGGCCCAGCATGTTGGCAATGATGTGATAAGAAGAAATATATTGAACTTTCCGAATCCTGCTGCTTTTATGGCTGTTTCGAAGTTAGCTCCTTCCTTTTCTAAATGGAATTGGAAAATTTTGATTGTAAATTTTTTTTTTCTATCTATATTTTACGTGGAAGATAATTCGAAGAACACACCACCAACTTATATTCAAATACAGTTTAACGTTCGTGACTATATTTACTAGATAAAAAGTAGAGTCTAGATCGAATAAAGCAAATAGAGATTTATTCGTAATGAATTTTTGTAAATCCCAACTCACGTGTTTTATCTATTAATTCTTCATTAACGTTCAATTCAATCTCATTTTGAACCTTCACTACTACCATTGTGCCTTCACTGCAGGCAATTGATAATTATATCACTGAAGCATATTTCCTATTCCTTATCAACCAACTTGCTTTTCAGTATTCTTTTATCTCTCTAATCATTGAATATCAATTCAAATTCTACAACAAACATGGGAATTTTTATATCCCGAGAACTGCAAAGATTGCCTCTTCTTGTTTGATGAAACAACATATTCATGTGATTTGAATAGATGTAGCTGTTAAATTGTTTCTCAACTTTATAATACATAAAACAAATGAGATCAGATTGAAAATTCGTAGTAAATAATTGTTAAATAAAGAGAAAAAAATCCTATACAGAATATTGCAAAGATTGTAAGGACATAGTTGTTGGTTGGAAAATAAAAACACGACGTTTAATGCTAATTTTTTATCGTACAATACTTTTCAAAAAAGTTGTTTGGGAATGGAAATTTATTCAGGAAATTCAATATTCTTCATAATGCAGTTGTATTTGGCATTTATGAATAGTACATATAACTAAAAATACACATTTTGGATAAATAAATTATATTCATAAACGAAATTACATTACAGATAAAGCAGTTCTCTCGAACGTAAAAATAAAGCGAATACTCCATAACTGAATATCAGTCATAATCCATATGTTTCACTAGGAAATAACACGACACAAAAATGATCAATGGATCACGAAGTAGTTTTCTGATTCGGGAATTCCCAAAGACAGTATTCCACTTCCTATAAAAAAAAACAAAAATTAATATTTACTAAGAATGCGAATGTCCATGATACTCACCAACGAGGAGGACCCCGAAAAGGTAAATTGGTACACTGCATTGAATATCAATGAGGGTGCCAAATACTATATTTCCGAAAATAGCTCCTATCCTGCCAGCTGTAGCTGTGATTGCCAAAGCAGGTGCCCTGAAAATGGAAACAAATGAATGAAAAAGTCGTATTGAAGAAAATCTCGAAGAATATTCACCTCAAAGTCGTTGGAAACAATTCCACAACAACACAAAATAGAACAGTTTCCAAAATACTGGTAAGTGCTTCGAAAATAGCAGACAACACTAATGTTTCTTCTGAACTGGATACCCAGTTGAGTGCTAAAGTTGACAATCCAGATAGGAACAAGCTTGTCACTGAAATAATAATAATATTCAGAGAGTACTTGGAAATATTCCTCATCATCTTACCCAACACGTATTTCTTGCCAAATTTAGCCATGAAAAAACTTAAAGAAATGGACGAAGGTATACAACTCAATCCTATAATGATAGTCTCGATGAACACTCTGCTATTGACAGAAGGTTCACAAGCCTTTACTGAATACTGAAGGGTTTCATTATAGTCATCAAGCTGAGAAACTTCGCAAATTCCAGCTCTTTGACCCTCGTGGGACATTTCGAAGTTATTGAAACGCTCGAAAATTTCGGGAAACCACATGATAAGAGTGTAATAACTGCAAAACAAATCCACTTTGATACTTTTAATCGAATTTAAAACGTTCACCGCTTTACCTTGCCATAAGACCAAAATCTGTGAAAGCTGTGATGCTCAAGTATTTTAAGTAGGGTTGGACACAAAGCTCCTTAAGATCTTCGAGGCCATTGATTATATTGTCTCTCAATCGTCCGAAATAATTCGATTCGCTACTGTATTCAAAGCTCTTTTCGTTGTTATTCCCTTCACCAGATAAAGATGTGATCTAGAAAAGAAATAAGTTGAAGAAATTTTTCAGCAACGGAAGTTTTATGAGACAGTAGCCAAAAGTCTAGGTTATACAAATAAAAAAGTCGAATTCTTGTATTGTTCACATTTAAAGATGTGTATAGGAATGAAGATTTGATAAGTGAACTTCCTTAGGGTCAATGGAACTTTCATAGAATTTGAAGGTGTAGATTCTCTTTCATAATCTTATTTTTTAAATTAACTTCAGACGTTAGACAGACGTGCATTTAAATTAGATGATTCATTACAATTTTCATCCCTCATTACACGTTCTCATGGTTACTATCAATGGAAAATCCAATTTAATATTTTGATGAAGCATTAAATTTCAATAGGCATTTTTGAAACATAGATGAATTCAAAATAGTAATTATCGAAATGAATACCATTTTCAATTCCCAGGCTCAGAGATCTTTTATCATGAGGTTGGAGAAATGATATTAGATTTTGTCACTGAGATGAGAGATATACCTTTCGGCCTTGTTGGCCTCATCAGTATCCCGCACATCTCAGGACAAAATCTTCATAAAAAACTTCAGAATTTATAGCAATTGGTTGTGAAGTTATGAGTAAAATATTACAACGTACTAAGGTGGTGACATCCAATTGCCGTCAAAATGAAGTTTCACATCTCCAATCAAATGCAAAAAAGAAATCTGTACTTCCTCTTTCACTGAATGAGATTTTAGCACTTATTCTCGATGTGCCTTCGTAAAGGCAAAGAACTTATTACTTGGATTGCTGTACTGAGTTTAAAAATCCTTTCCCTCATACTAAAAATGCAGCATTGTGGGGGGATGAACCCCCCCCACGAATCATCATATGAAATAAATTGTAAGGTACTCTTCAGATGAAGCTTTACTAAAACTCATACTAAAAATGCTGCATTGTTTGGATATTGGGATTATGTGTAAGAAGCTTACTTACTGGAAAAGTATGAAGAGGCATCTTGGTGTTGATCTTATACACTATTTGAAAGACCTTTATAGCATTCTGGTAGCGTCTCTTGGATATTAGATACTTAGGAGTCTCCGGCAAGAAATACAAGCAAACCAGACTCAGAAGGCTCGGCAAACAACAAATAAGCACGAAAATTCTCCAAGGATTGTAAAAATGCAGAGTTGCAAAGGTATCGAATGTTGTTTTATTCAGTAAAATCCACGCATTCCTGTAAAAAAGGAAAGATGGTAATGAGACGTTGAAATATAACAAT
The DNA here is from genome assembly GCA_038502775.1 of Hippodamia convergens. Taxonomy (NCBI): domain Eukaryota; kingdom Metazoa; phylum Arthropoda; class Insecta; order Coleoptera; family Coccinellidae; genus Hippodamia; species Hippodamia convergens. The sequence goes on from CM076607.1 coordinate 532,091, forward strand.
CACTTTTGTTTAGGATGAAAATAAGAACGAGTAAGTTGCAATTAGCTTACATCTGACTGACATCGTTAGAAGAACCTAGAAGGGGGAAAAAACATTGCTCCTAGCCAGACAAACTGCAAGCCTACTCTGCATCAGAAAGAAGAGTGATTATTCTTAGACCTAAAGTTTACTTAACACACGTTCTCACCTGGTAAAATAATAATTCCAACGTTCCAGAAGAGTTCCAATCTTCCAAGCACCCTGTCACGCTTTTTGTTCGGGAGAAATTCTCCAAGGTAGGAAAAAACAATGCTTGTGGCACCTATAATACTAAAACAAAAGTTTTTGATCGATTTTTTTTTCGTGAATTCAAACTTACCCAAATCCGCTGAAGAATCTACATATCAGGAATACTGGGTAGGTTTGAGCAAAAGCAGATATGAATCCTGCTATGAAGTCTACTAGAAGCGAGGACATTATGGCAGTTCTTCTGCCTTTAGAATCAGCTACAAATCCCCATATGCAACATCCAAAAATCATACCTACAAATTTGTTTCAGATGAGAAATAATACCATAGTGTTATGTGAAATTCCATAGTATTTCATTCGTTCCAGGAAATAAATAGGCACCAGGTATTTAAAAAAAATGTGGTGCATTGAAACAGAAACATTGTCTCAAGATTACGTCTACATAGTTAAAGTCTATTCCCTTTGTCAAATATGTCTAATCGCTGCTTATATTCTGATTCTAATGCTTGTTTATCTATTGTCTAGTTTCTTCCCTGTACTTTGTACTTTCTGTTTAAGCCTGCGTTCTTCAACCCTCCACCACTTTCACACGGTTTCTTGAATGAGAAACACCTTTTATTTCGTAAAGTCTCGCGTATTCAAGTCTAGACGTCTAGCTTCAAGTACCTACTTCAATAATCTAGTACATCTAGTCAGTGATGTACTTGAGTTCAGTGACGAAATAAAAATTACTAGCTAAAAATATACTGCTTCACAAGAGTTAGGGATATCGAATTCAATCGTTTTGAAAAGTATGTGATCTTCGAGAAAACAGTTGTAAAATCAATAAAAACTTGAATCGATCCAATAAAAATTATGAAACGTTTCGTCAATTTGGTCGCCTTTGGTTCTTTGCATATGCTCCATGAATGTTCTTATTTTGAAATGGAGTCAGCTTATCAACTGCTTCGATTTGAAACGAGTTTTTTGAAAATGCGAAGACGTAAATTAACAAACGATTAGGCTAATAGGGCTATCGGTATGATACAGGGTGGCCTAACTCAGGTTGTTGAAGCGGAGAGGTTCCAAGTCAGCCAAAGTGTGATATCTCGACTTTGGAATAGGTTTATGGAGACAAGTTCCGTGTTGGAAAGACCTAGGCTTGGTTGGCTCAGGATCGTTTCATCACTGTTTCGGCAAGAAGAAAGCCTACATCTACGAGTAGAATGCTATGGAATACTCTTCGTAATGTTGATGGGGTCCAAGATTCCATCGAAACCATCAGACGGCGTTTGAGAGAGGTGAATCTAGGTTCTACACGTCCATTAAGAGAAGTTCCATTAACACGTGATCATAAGCGTCAAAGACTGGAATACGTACGGCAACATATCAATTGGAACGATCAATGGCGTAGTGTCCTATTCACTGATGAATCCATATATGGACGATTTTCAGATTCTCGAAGAATAAGGGTATGGGCAATCCCACGCATACCCCGTAATAGTCGCTATGTCCAAGAAGTCCATCAATTTCTAGACGATAACGCTAGACCGCATCGTGCAGCCATAGTTGAAAATGCGCGCGAGGAGCTTGGTATTCCACATTTACCAATACCTCCGCACTCACCAAATTTGAATTGCATAGAACATGCATGGGATATGCTCCAAAGAAGATTAGATAATCATCAACCTACCCCAGAATCATTAAATGATCCGAGAGAGATTCTGCCCCGTCTATGGAACCAAATTCCTCAAGAAAAGAAAACCTGTAGTATGCACAGAAGATGTCAAGCTGTTATTGACGCTCGTGGAGGCCATTCATTGTGTTATTATACTCAATTTTTCTTAACCACCATGTATACGCTGCAGACCTACAGGCTAAAATTAATTTTATTTCCTGCAACTTGAAATCAAACTTATATGAATTTTCATCGCAAAATCTCATTTAAACTTTATATTTTTGCAATTTGAGTCAATATTCCTAACTCATGTGGAGCAGTTTATTCAAATAATAATATTCTTACCTATCAATGGCATTGCTGATAGTTTTCCCTTATCACTTGAAGATAAGTCGAAGTCACACTCGGCAGATGGTAAAACAAATGAAAGTGTGGTAGTGCTGATAGCGCAGGTGGCATAAATGATACCACACACCCCAAGTAAAAATTTTTGAAAGCGTCCATAACCTGACAAAAAAACATTGATTAAGCTTCAATTCATTTCATGGTAAGATCCATGACTCATTCAATCATCTAATCATAATTGTTCATCCTGAGATAAAAGTTCGCCAGACACCAAAAGTGAAATACTTCAAGACCTGCCTTGAACCTTTCAATAAATTCGAAAAATTTCCATCATGATAACATTTACAAATTGGTGTTGAATTGAGATTAATTATGTCAAATCGGTTAGAAGGTTTCGATTGAGACGCCGAAAATATTCCATTGCGAAGGATATGGAAAGTTCTTCGCACTTCAAGCAGTAACTTATTGACCACCAAATTCTAGGATCATCATTATCTCTGGGTCAAGTTCATTTCAAGATCTTAAGACTAAAAAATAGGCGAGTGAGTAAATTTTGTTGATCATTGAATTTTCGTGTTGACCACTAGGATTGTTTACAATAATTATTGTAATGGCTATTCTGTTTTTCCAAGGACTTTCTGGGCAGCGTGAACATTTGATGAAGTAGTAGGTCTGATTTCATTTAAATAAGGTTACAAGGAAAACTTTTTCTCGTCATCTTATTTAGTTTGCTCTCTTCAAAGCTCTCTTAATAGGTACAACATTTTGTATGTTGGTATATACCTTTATCTGTTATGAAAATTTTCTCTTATAAATAGTTATCAAGAATCGAACCATATAATTAATGACCGAATTTCAATCAATGACCCTTAAAATTATATTGGATAAGACATTGTTTAGGTCTCTGATATGATTAAAACGCAATTATTTGCTACGTTTAACGTCATAGCTGCTGGTCAAATTTCGTCATATTATGAGAGATTATTTTCTTAAAAATGATAACGAAAGATTCAAAGAATGTTATCATTGTGGAAATTGATTGTTAATTTTTTGTGCCGAAAGGAATTAGGGTTCATTCAGTTTCCGAAAACTTTTCGTTTTGAATTGTGATAAACATCATTGATTGACGTCTTCATGCGTGTTGATACAATGAGTTGTTGAAAATGTTTCCGTATCATAAAATTTTCTTCAGCTTTAATTTTAGTCACATTTCGAATCACTCAATGCATCATTTGATGATACATCAGGGTGGTAATTTCCTATGTTAGGAAGAATTTTATTTTTATATTCAAACTGTTTCTCTCTTCTGTAGAAGAAATGGATACTTTGAGATATGGAATCACACAATCATATCGATAATTTTGAGGTTGCTCCTGAAATTTTCTAAAATAAAAATGGATTTCACTTTTCTTCTATTATTTTTATAAATTATAAAAAAATTTCGTCAATTTTGATCAGCATAATTGTTGAATGAAAAAGCTTACTCACGGGCATAGTGTATTGCAGTTTCAAAATCGGCTTCTTCCTCTTTGTTGACATCAAACACTGTAACACTAACGATAATCAAAACAATTTTTTGTGAGGAAAAAATATGAAAAAACAAAGAACAAGAACTAAAAATAAAAGCTATAACAATTTGAAGTTAATCGTACCGTGATCATGAGCAAAACTGAAACTTAGCGTCTTCAACATGTTCGTTCAAACTTTTTACATCACTTCAGGAACAGGAACTAGTGTTAAATATAATGACTAAATCGCGAGTGATTAAAGATGAAGGAAGGACTAGATTAAATATCGAATTGATCGTTGAAGAGACAACTGGCCTTTGTGATAAGCGCTCTTGGAAGTTTCCGATGACTTTGTTTATAAAACATTCGTAGAAGTTGATAAATTTTGTTTGGTGGAAAATAATCCAATATGATCTACATAAAGATATAGACTTCGGTTTTTTGGAGTAAAATTGAGCAGCCCATGCAACAAGAGTAAATTTTTCATTTGTTTTCAAAGAAGATTTTCAAAAATTTGCAATCAGCATTTCTCCGAAAAAGGTAAAGGAAAACGTACAAAAAATCGTACGATTTTGAATGTACCTTGCATACAATACTTAACAATTATATAAGAAATAGCCAGGAAGAAAGCTAGTTTAATTGTTATTTTTATGAAGTGGATGTTCAAAAATTTGCCATCAGTATATCTCCGCAGGTAAAGGTAAAGGAAAACGTACAAAAACTCTTACGATTTTGATGGCACCTTGCATACAATGCTAAACAATTATATGTATTAGAAAAAACCAGGATGACAGCTAGTTTAATTTTTATATCTTGATGATTATTCATATGGAGATGCGAAACCTTGTTTTTTCGGTTGTGATCGTAGATGACAGTCCAAAATTTATTTTTTTCTAGAATTTCCAACTTTAAAGAAAGTCTTTTCCTATGAAAAGCGACGACTATATCATCAGCTTGCTTGAATTATTGGGTAGAAGTATTTGAAATATCACACGTTATGAATTAATAAGTAGCACTGAAATAGATCCTTGTTGAAACCCTTTATAGAAATTTTTAAAAATACCACTAATAATATCAACAAAAAAATGATATCTTATGCTAGCATATTTCCGCCTATGTGAACAATTATTCTACAATCAACATGAGTTTTCAATCTAACATAACTACCAAATTCAATGGTGATGAGATTGAAACCTGTTCACAGTAATTCCTACCATCGAATAGTTCAGAAAAGAATAAATATTTCTGAAATGTTGAAAGGAACTAACAAATATATATTTTTCGACTATTTCAAATTGCTATGCCTTCCGCTTTGTGGAATACACTCGGTATATATGAAATTTTATTATAGAAACATGCCTATTAAGACACGGCCCGTGTGATGAATTCTGGACCAATTCCATCAAAACCCTTTCTTAGATTCGGTGCATTCAATCGCCGAAAGAAAATTTTCCATGTTGAAACCATGAGATAACACCCACGGTCGTCTATGATGTCCTAAATTTGTGTAATTTATACTTCATATCTTTGATTTTAGATTTCGACATTTCAACTTCCCGAGATTCATGTAAGAAAATGTGATGGTTTTAGAAAGGTTAAAGTCCAAGTCTAGCTCCTTTTGTACAACTGACATTACAACAACAAACGTAGCTCAGCTTGCTCAAATGCCTTCAAGGCATATAAATTTACCTTTATCATGAAAAAAACTATATGATAACCAGCAGAGTTCATATTTTGAATCAAGGGTACTGCAATGAGCACGAGCCTCTACTGTGTTTATAGTTTTTTCCAGTACCAATTGTTTTTATCTATAATTAAAGTCATCTCTCCCATCAGGCTATAATTTTTTCGCATCGAGATTGGCATTGCTGCCTTAGTACCTAGGTTTTTATATACTTTTGAGTGAAAATGTTGAATATTATGAGAGAAATCTATATTTCACACAACTAGCCTAGGCATTATATGTTTTGTGTAATTTCACTAGTTTTTGAACAATCTCAATGCTTTTTCATCTTTTTTATGAAAAAATTGAAGAGTCCTTATGGACTATGATTTTCAACAGTTATTCAAATGGCCAATTGAAGAGTTGAGTTATATATAAAAACAACCACCTTAAGGTCAAGTTCCTAGTCAAAATACTGGCGACTAGAAGTTATTATTGTTTACGAATTCGTTCTGTTTTGGTAATTTCATAAACTTCTAGTACCTTCTGACTTTAATTCGAAACGTAATTTCTGCAACTCTTAACGACTCATCAGTGACAATGGCGTTAAGATAACTGAGTTATAATTAATCGGATGAGTGATCGTCTATGAATGAACAATAAATTGATAGCGAAGGACGATGTCAATCGGAAGTGCAACTTTGTATATCAGGATTTCGAATTCTCATATTTTTTATTCGGAATAACCATGAAAAATATCCTTGCACTTATAATTATGATGATTGTTGATAAATTCAGGTTTTAAATGTAAATAAGAATTATTTATATTATTTCAATGGAGTTCATATCAAAAGAGAGTTTTTGTATATAACTCGTGAAACAATGTTGGAGGATATTTGAAAAGGGTTTTTTTAGTTGTGTTGATTCAGAGGCAGAAGTACCTGAGCCCAGTTCGACAAAACGCAGTTTGAATTGTGAACTCAAGCTCAAATTCGTTAAAACGCATCCATTGTATCAATAGATGAAAAGATATTGAAAATTGGAAAAATTACGAGCAGGATTGAATTTTTAAACAATTTTTCCGAGTAGAACGTCACATATAAGACTGAGTGATTATTGATGTATTGATAATCATAGCAAATTCTGCTTTATTTCCTTGAATCAACGTCATACAGCTCCTCCACAAAATCCCTTTCGGTGTATTTTCTGTCATAAACACTACTTATCAGCGTATGTTTTTATTAAGGAAGAGGATAACAAGGATGATGCAACTCTTACAAATTTGCCATCAGCCATGCATCCTGTGCGTTCAATTTAAAACGCAATACGCAGTGGCGTAAAAAAAAAGAGACACGCATTAGAGCCGTGTTTAATCGAGGACAATATGTAGGAGCTTATATTTCGTAATTAGGGAAGTTGGATTGAGTTTTGTATAAGCTCGAAGTCCAGAAAATTAGTTGTTCATTTATTCACGGGATTTTGAGAACTGACATATCAGTAGATATCACGGTCACTGAAAGCTGCAAGGTAGCAGATGACACCTTGCTTTGGCCAAGGTTGATTCTCCAGGAATTTTGCTGGAGATGAGCTTTTGACTGGCGGACCTTTCTCAGATAGAGTTTGAGCGTTAACTTCCTGTTCTTTTTCTGATGAGAAACTGGTTTGATCGTTCCATAGAAGGACTTCTTCGTACACGTTCATAGGCTGAAAGTTTATTCGTTTAAACGAGAAATGGACATATTGTTACAGAATCATTACCACAGCATCTTTAAGAGGGACCAACTCCTTTGGAGGCAACATATTGAACGGTTCCCTGATTTTTTTCGTTTCCATCATGAGAAGAAGAAACCACATGTATTCGTGTCTCAATGTAATTTCTTCATCGCTTTGGTCCATGTCCGCCAATTTATCCAACCAATTTTTTACGCACTGTTTATCTGGAAAAAAAAATAAAAACCTAACCCCATCTGTTCGAATGAACAAGCAATAAAAAACTAACCTCTGTAGGGAAGAATTTGTAGTAGTGCTCTTGCCAACATTGTGTTATAGAAGAAATTTTCATTCAACCCTTGTGCTTTATTTGCCTCAACTACTTCATCTTGCACTGCAGACTCTTCTGGGGCCTCCAGTAGAGATGGTGGTTCTTCTTCTTCGGCCATTTTTAACAGGAATTTTTTGTTTTGATCACTCCGAATGGGAAATTACAAAATGTCATCTAAAATGTCATGGAAAAATAACATAAAATTCGCTCTTCTGGTTCTGTGATTTGGTATTTATGTGACTGGTATTTTATAGACTGATGAGGTCTAATCATGCAACGGATTCAGAGACAAGAGTGACTAATAAATAGTTTCAGGGCTTTCACGACCGGATATATTGACATTAAGAGAGTCTTCCGGGCTTATTGGCCGTGGTCTATTAGGAATTATTTCACCTAACGTTTCGCCCACAACTGCGGTAGGCATCTTCAGAGGATTCTTGGTCTTAGATTGTAACTCGACCGCTGAATTTCCGAAAGTGATGCTGGATTCGATCCGTTGGCTCCACTTATACTCTGATCATTGGCGGGAGAAGGTAGTGGTTTACGCGCGCGATGTTGATTGGTCCATCGCTTCCCACCTCGTATTGGCTTGATTTTAGTCTTTTCCAACACCGGCAACCATGCGCTATGTACCAAAGGAGTTTCTTCCCTTCTGTTCATATTGTTCTTATGTTTATATATCTCAATGGCTTCCATGTTCATCCTAGGATAGAAACTTTTGATGTTTGAAATAGCTTCTGCCTTTGAGAAAACAATATTGTGTCCATCTGTCAGAGCATGTTCCGCTAGTGCGGATTTTTCTGTCTGATTGAGTCGACAGCATCGTTCATGCTCCTTGATTCTCGTATTGATACTTCTCTTCGTTGTACCAATGTAGACTTTGCCGCAGTCACAAGGTATCCTGTAAATACCGGGTTGAGAGAGTGGGTCGACTTTGTCTTTGGTAGTTCTGATCATTTGGCCAAGTTTTTGAGTTGGCTTATAGACAGTCTCTATATTGTGGCCCTTTAGTATTCTACCAATTCTATCGGTGACCTTGGGGATATATGGTAAGATAGCTCTTCCATTGGGGGTGAGTTTGTGATGTGTTATCATCACGTGTGGAAAGTCTTGGTCTTATTGCCCTCTTGAATTTCCTTAGCATTATATCCGTTGGCGACGAATGCATGCTGTAGATGTTCAAGTTCATCCTCCAGAAATTCCGGCTCGCACAATCGTCGGGCTCTATCTACGAGTGTTTTTTATAACTCCTCGTTTCTGTTGAGGATGATGATTGGACTGCTTGTGTAGATATCTGTCAGTGTGGGTTTGTTTTCTATAAACCCTGTGTCCTAGCTTCCATTAGGCTTTCTAGTAACCAAGACGTCTAGAAAGGGTAGAGCACCATCCTTTTCAATTTCCATAGTGAATTGAATATTTGGGTGCCTACTGTTAAGATGGGATAGGAAAGCATCCAATTCTTCAAGTCCATGACTCCAGACGACAAAAGTATCATCCACATAACGT